>CAUYON010155446.1:0-13633 GCA_963573935.1 Arctocebus calabarensis | reverse complement strand
AGATCTTTGGTCATTTTGTCTTTGAATTGGTTGAATTCTTGAGACAACTTCTGAATTAATCCTATAATCTCTACCTCCATGTTAGCTTCCATTTTATTAATCTTATTTGCTATCCAGATTCTAAATTCAATTTCAGACATCTCCGCCACCTGTTTGTCGATGGGATAATCTGGATTGGATGGTTTGTCATTTTGGGGGGGAGTTGTACCATTCTGTTTATTCATGTTGCCAGAGTTTTTCCACTGGTTCCACCCCATGTTTGTTTTTCAGTTTTTAGCTATAGGAGCAGGAGAGTAAGATTGAGCTGGAGACTTCTACGGTTGTGGGTGACCAGCCCTCCACCAAGGAACTGGTGCAGTGACTGCAGCCTGTACAGTCCAAGAGTTCCAGTCCAGTGTAAATGCAGTCAGTCTGGATTGTGGATGAGTTTGAGTTCTAGACTTCCAGTCCTGGGCAGGGGGTGAACTGAAGTATCAAGGTGGCAAGGAAAACATTTATAACATCAATCACATTAATAGAAAATGGGCTAATACATTTGTAGAAGGGCTACCAGACGTCTAAGCCCACAGATGCGCCCGCAGTCAGAAAAATTGACATACAAACAAAACATAACAAACAAACAGCCAATCACAGAACAACAGCTAAGAAAAAAAAAAGGAATCCTACAATTAAAATGCTTCTTATAAAATACTTGAGAATAGCGAACAAAAAAAGGCTCTAGCAAATATGATATAAGCACTCTTAGAAGCTATAAGAAGGGAGGGAAAGGAGAGGGAGAGAGAACAAAGAAATTAACATGGGAGAGGAAGAAGAATGTTCAGTTGAGAATAGGAGGTAATAAAAATAATCTAAGAAAAGAAAGTGAAGTAAAGAGTTATTTGTCGAAGGCACCTCCAAGAAAAGGATATTCAAAAAAAAAAGAAAAAACAATCTCAAAAATATTATTATTCTTATATGTATATAGAATTACAGTCCAGTCCGGCAACAACGATCTGCTGTGAGAGGGGAGCGCAGGAGCGGGGCTTGTGGTGACTGCAGGGGAGGGGCCTCACAGTCGCTGCAGATCTTGGTGGCCGCGGCGGTGTCCGCGGAGGTGGTGTCACTATGCGTGGGGCAACCGCAGGAGCATAAGCAGCGGCGGTTGCTATGGCAGCTATGGCTGTGGGTCACAGCTGCTAGCAGCAGCCATGAAGGCTGGAGGGGAGGGACCACGTGGTCGCTGTGGATCTCAGGGACCGCGGCCATGTGTCACTATTCGCGGGGCAGCGGCTTCCAACTGCAGCAGCACCCAGGCGGTGGTTGCTATGGCCACGAAGGTGTCCTCTCTATTCGCAGGGCGGCAGCTTTGGAGCGACTGCAGAAGCACCCGGGGCAGCGGTGACTATGGCTGCAGCTCCCAGTGGCTCCCAGCCGCAATGAAGGCTGGAGGGGCGGGGGCTTTGCAGGGCTGTTGGTGGGAACTTGAACTTCAGTTATTCTCTAGCTGAAGTGCCCGAGGGCCCTCCTCACCAATATCCGCAGCTTCCACAGCTCAAAGTGTCTTTTCCACCCCTCTCAGGCTTCACTATGGTCCCCGCCTAGTGTAACGCTGACTGGTCACCCATTCTTTCTCTCTCTCATTGATCTGGGAAAAGACGCTCGCCATTTTGGACATTCCAATGTGTTAGTCCAGCAGAGTCCAGACCCCTTGGCTCACGCCAGGGCTGCCCGGGTCTCTGTCCTTCCCAGCAGCGCCCCTTTCTGATCGTTAAACTCTGAGTTCCACGCTTCAGTGGAATTTTCTCCAATTAGAGCTTGTGGGTTGGGACCTGCTGTCCTCCCTGTGGGAGGGGCTGGCTGACCGGGAAGGGGGAAATGGTCTGCAACAGTTTCCACGGTTAAGAACTATATTTCAAAGGCACCAATCCTCCCAATCTCTGTGTCTCACCAGCTGCCCGTCCACTCCAACAGTTCACATGGAGAAAGATCCAGAGCTCCCAACCTCTAACCTGCTGACCTGGGAGAGATGAGCTACGGGACCGTCTCCACCGCCATCTTCCAGCACTCCCTAAGTATAGACATTTTAACAATGCTTATTTTTCCCAGCCATGAGCATGTTATGTTCTTCCATTTGTTAATATCCTCTGCTATTTCTTTTCTTAGGTTTTCATAATTTTCTTTATAAAGTTCATTCACCTCTTTTGTTTGGTATATTCCTAGGTATTTCATTTTCTTTGAAGCGACTATGAAGGGAATTGTGTCCTTAATTAGCTTCTCATCTTGGCTGTTATTGTCACATACAAAGGCTACTGATTTGTGGACATTGATTTTATATCCTGAAATATTACTATGATTTTGATCACCTCCAGGAGACTTGTGGGTGAGTCTTTGGCTTCTCTAAGTATAAGATCATATCATCAGCAAAGAAGGAGAGTTTGACCTACTCTGCTCCCATTTGGATGCCCTTTCTTTCTTTCTCTTGACTGATTGTATTGGCTAGAAGTTCCAGCACTACGTTGAATTGTAGTAGTAATAAAGGACAACCTTGTCTGATTCCAGTTCTTAGTGGAAATGCTTTCAGTTTTGCTCCATTCAGTAAAATATTAGCTGTGGGCTTTTCGTAGATGGTTTCAATCAGTTTAAGAAATGTGCCATCTATGCCTATATTCTTCAGGGTTTTAATTGAAAAAGGATGTTGAATTTTTTCGAATTATTTTTCTGCAGCTATTGAGAGGATCATATGGTCTTTGTTTTTGCTACTACCAAATAGATTAGAACTGGAGGATTTTCTTTTCTGCTGAGTTGATTTTTTAACATTGAAAGCAGATTATTTCTCTTTAGTGCACCCACACCTTCAAATACACAAAACTTTATACATGGCAAAGCTACTCTTACCATATGTAGGAGATTGGTCAGTGCTCCACTTTAGGTACTGCTCATTCCCTATAGTCTTTAACAAGTCATTTGAAATCTGCCCCTGCATTTATTTGAAAATGGCCTAGATTTTCTTAGTAATACAAGGGAAAAGATGGAAGGCATAAAGAGGGCACAGAGCTATCTGAGTTCTTAGATTCAGTGCCTTTTTCAGGTTTCCTGTTATACTGCAGGAAAAACAAAGAAATTCAAAGAGGCAGCATAAGGGCTCTGAGGAAAGAGCAATGGTGCAATCGAGATCCCATCATGGAAAAGGTGTCAAAATATGATGAAACCCCAAAAATGCCAAGGTAAAATAGACATTTAGAAAGAGTTTTTAAAACTTCCAGATAAAGAAAAATTAGCAAAAAATAATTAAGGTAAAAAAGATGCATTTATCTTTTGTTTTACAACTTTGCTGACTCAACCTTGTCAAGCATGTTTAATCTTTTCATAATAAAGAGAACCAGAATAAAAGCATGGAAAAGAGCCAGCTAAAGACTGTAAGAAAGGGAAAGGAGCAGAGGACCAGGTGAAGAAAGAAAGTAAAAGGGAAAAAGGAATTAAAACCCTGAAAAAGTGAAGGGAAAAAAGAACATATTCAATTTAGTAGCTTTTAATAATGTTTTTCAACATACAAAGTCTACCAATGTGTGATGAAGCAAAATGCTAACTTATCAAAGTAAATACTTTCTTTAGAATAATCACTATATTTAAAGTATTATGTATGCTTTTTTTAATCAAAAAGAGTAAATTAAGGAGAAAAGTGTGTGAAAGCGTTGCAGGAAAAATGTGAACCTCTTTGGAAACCTAATGAATGGGGCAATTTGTGGGGAGGGGGAAAGAGCTTTTACTAGAACAGAGTCAAGACAAAGAAAATAAAACAGTCAGAAGCTGTCTAAAAGGCACAGAGAACAATACTATACAAACCTGACATAGAGCTCCAGATTGATTTGAACTGATATTTAATAACCAAATTCACATTCTGCACATGATGTTGCCTACACTTATTTTTGATGCTGGTCAAAAGTCTGAGTTACAAATCTGAAAGTATCATGATTCACTAGCTTCATGATCACTACTGGACTGAGTGCAAGGAGCATACACACTGACTCAATCCACCAGCTACCCCACCACACCTAAACATCCCAGGATGCTTCAGCCGTACCCTGAAAGGAACTTAGTAAGAATAGCACAGGCCCATCAAATATTCCCCCCATGCTAACCCAGCAGGCACCTCTGTATACAAACAACAAAAGATCCTTTGGTGCTATTCTCCATCCAGCACATTTAGTATCCTTTTGGAAGGCTAGTATAATAGAGAGTGTATTACTTACTATACCTGCATGCATCTCTGGGATTGAATTCCAGAGAAAACAACATCTGAATTATTCCCTCTAATACTCATCCAATATACCTGAGAAAAAGGAGATAGCAACTTTTGTAAGTAGCTTTCCAATAAAGAAAATTCAGAGAAAACTTGCTATTAATAAAGATATCTAGTTTGGGAGGGGGCAATGTAAGAACAGATAGGGCATGGGTGTTCAAGGAAGCATCCATGTGCAAGTGCAAAACTATAGAGAAGTGTGAAGAGGCCCCTCATGTTCCCCCTGTCTGAGGGCTTCTGTGAGCATCTGTTATAGTAACATCTGAGAATTCAGTGAGGAAACTGGAGAATAGAACCCTAAGAGGGCACCTGAGGGAGACCTGCTGCTTACTAGGAAATACAATACAGAATCAAATCAGAACAATCCCACAAACCCCCAGGACCTTGATTGAGAGGAAACAGAAAAAGAAACCAATTACAAGGTGATTTAATTAGAATTTACTGCTCCCCTTCAATTCCAAAGTTCTCCAAAATGTTGAAGACTTCTGATGCATTTGCCAAATATAACTACATGGTGCCTGAGTATAGGCCAAACTGAACACTAAGTAATTTATATCAAGAGAAAACACTACAGTTAGGAGAAGCTATTTTCTCATTTGGCCTGGTACCATAAGGATCACCAATGCAAAACAGCACCTGCTCTGTGGAGAGTACCAGAGGCAAAATTCTCCTATCTCAGAACAAGCTTAAAAATACATATTTGCTCACTACAGCTTTGAGTCAGAATCATTTGTCCAAAAATGGTCAAATGTTCTAGATAATTTCCTTTTCTGATCTAAATAACAGAAAAGAAAGAGGAGAGGGAGGAGATCTGAGAAACAGACCAAAACAATGCCCCTTCTTAGGGAAGATATTAAAAAACACCATTAGCTATACCTGGCTACAAAAAAAAAAAAAAAAAACCGTCTAGAGTAGATGCTGCATCCCAGCACTCTCTACCCTCATCTCACTATCACAGCTACACTACTCTTGTTAACTGTCCAGGGAACTACTGTCTTGTAATAGTTTGATTCTACCAGTGTCCAAATCTATGATTGGCTTTAAAACCTGTACTGAACTCTGGTAATAGAAAAATTTACCTTGACAACCTAAGCCAATGTTGGTAAATTCAACAAATGAATATACCATGCATATATATTTGAAGGTTATAAAATACAGGAAGGATAACACTATTTTATACAGACCTACATGTAAATCACCATCTTCCATATTCCTAAATTCACAGTATTCTTGACTATAAATAAGTAAAAAATAAAATATTGTGCCAATTATCCTCTAATGAGTAAAATCATTGACGGTGAAAATATCTAAAGGTCCTTGACTGGAACGGATGGGAAAAGGCCCACTTAACAGTTGTATATAGCTGGCCAGTGGTTGCTCTTAGCAAAGAAACAAGGTTATTGAAGTTATCGCTTATCACTACTGTGCAGCCTGAATTCTGGGGAATGCTCTTAGGAGTTTCAAAGGCCCTGTACATCATCAGCCAATTAGAAAGTGATAGCCAATTAACAGGAGTTCAGTCAATAACTTTGCTTTAAATCTGACCACAGAGCCATTGTCTGTTCTCTCCTTTGCAAATGGTAATGATTAAATTCCCTTATCCCACAGGACCAGCATGAGAAACCATTGCAAATCACTCTACTATTACGTTCTATATCAATAGTTGCAATGATAATGATTGTGTGTTCATGTTTATAGCATGAACATTGAACCTAGTATTTTTCCAAGGAGGTTCTCATCAACCACCAAATCATTTCCCTATCTCACACTCACTTAATTTAGAAGTTTCTATTTTAAACATTCAAATGGCTAGACTATTTTAACAATTAATTACCCTAACCTCACAGTCCTGCCTCCCACTCTCTTATAAAAGAACATTCTCTCTGAAGAATCAGAACATATGTTTTTCTATCTTTCTTTATGACTATCTTCTCTTGACCCCTAGACTACTCATCTACATTCTCCACAGTCTTTTGATACTACACTCTACCATTCTTTCTACTGCAACTCTTAGCCATGTTACAAGCCCAACCCTATAACCCATGATTCTTTGAGCTCTTTTGCTCTAAGGACTTTCTCTCCCATTTCATTTTAGAACCTACACCTAGGGCCAGGGCCACATGCTGGATTTCATCTATCACCATAACTACTGTTGTTCGGAAATCTTAAATGCCAGTTTTTGTTTATTTTTATTTATTTATTTATTTATTTATTTTTTGCGTACTACTACTTGTTAAACTCACTCCATTAGTCCTCCTTCCCCTGTTCTTCATCTTCATTAAATTCTACAGTCCTGCGATCCTTCTGTTCTGGTCAGCCTATGGTTCCATTTCCGGCTTCAGTTTCTTCCTTCCCCAGCCCCTGTATGATCCAATTTGTACACATTCTTTTTCCAATACCCTCAAATCCACTGCCTTCCTAGGCAATTCTACCAAAATTATCTTGTAAATATTCAACCTTTAGTTAATCCAACTACCTGTGTTTTCTATTTTTACTTTGTTGCCAATGGCCATGACTGGATTTAAAAATTATGCAAATGTGTTTGGTACTCTGAAAAACTGTGCTTTACAAACTAACTCAAGCTCTAGTGGATTCCTTCATAAGTACCCAATAATTCTTCTAAATGTTTTTGATTCACAGTTTTATGTATTAAAAAAAAGGGGAGACCATGGTTATTGTTTCTACTTTTTCACCTCCAATTTCATTCTTCAACCTGCCATAATCTGACTTCTGCCCTCAGAAACAACTATTGCTATTTCCCTTATCATACTTGAAGGTAGAAACCAAGGTTTCTTTGTAGCACAGGGTATAAAATAATATCAATGTGCATCACTCACAATTTGCTGAGTAGGGAATAGAGACAAAGAGAAGAGAATTGATTTTACCAGAGTGTCCAAATATTCCATGAGTTGTAGCATACATGTCAAGGACTGACAACAGATTGATGTCAAGATGGCAAAGTAAGGAGAATGAAATATCCAGAAGGGCCTTATGCGTCTTAGTTTATGTTACCAACACCTAATGAAAGTGAGTTAGAACCAGACTAACAGAACGCAAGCATGGCATGAGTACTAATCTCTAAGGAATAAGTGTGAGTCTTACCAAGTTAGAAATCCATTTTGTGTTGCTCATTCATGTAACCATGATCCAAATAAACTACTTCACCTCCAAGCTTCCCTTGATCCTTCTATAACATAAAATTATACCATTCATTATCCCATCCCATTCATTCATTGCCAAATAATAATAAACAAGTATCCTGGAATAGCTTACATAAAGATTTACTTGCTTTCTGCCTCGCCAGCTTAGAGTATCCTGAAATTATAGCAGCATCCCATACATAAATGATACTAACCTCCACAGTCACAGAATCATGCCTGGGAATTAGGTGGTATAAGTGTCCTCTCTGAATCTATGTCAACTCAGCTCTTAACTGCATCGCAGTTGTGCAGGAAGGCATTTTCTCTGCAGAGCCAGCTCAGAACTTTCCCCTTTTGTTTGTGGGGGAATTCTTCATTTACTATGTCATTGTTTTTGCTCAGCACATTATCAATTTAAGAGTCAACAGGCACAGGTACACTTTCTATAGGCAAGGTAAATTAAGTTCATTTATAAGTCCTTGACCCAATGAGTTTTCTCAGTGGGTTGTTCCAGAGTCATTTAGCTCAAGACTCTGTGTAATTGTGATACATTAAGACAATTCTCAGCTGAACACTGAGGTTCTGTATAAAGTGAAAGTAGGTGTAGGTGCTCATGTGAGACTTGAAGGACTAGACTGAGACTGAGTGAAAGTGCTTCTCTAAAACTCTGAGTCATTCAAAGTTGGGAGAGTTTCAAAGGAAGCTCAGAAGGTGAAAGGCAAAAAAACCCAGAGTTAATTAGGAGGGCTGTTACTACTGGAAACTTTGGGTAGGCTGAAACCCCAGTTAAACAGACTCCCAGACATAAATCACCAGTGCTTACCAGCTATATAGTCGACCTGGCAGGCTTTACAAAAGACATGGTTGGCTTCCCAAGTCACACCACTCCATACTCAGGAATGGAGGGAAATGAGGGGGCACAGTAGCTGCTGAGATAGCCAGAATGCTAAAGCAATGGCTCCCGGGAGATTCAGCTGTGCAGAGCAGGAAGCAAGCAGCAGTTAAATCATTTTCCAGTGGAGGTTTTTGCCTCACAATGTAATGGACTTGTAATTGTACATATTTTTATAAATTTTCAATTAAGCCATTGGATTCTTTTCCTCCTAATTTGGCACTTCAAGTGCTAGCTACTCCTCTGGAAATTCCTCTGCCTTATGACTGTCTGCAGGAGGCAAAACCAGAGGAGCCACCTGCAGGCAGACAGGACCTGCTATAAACTCAAGTTTAGGATTCCAGGCACACCCCTTTAGGAGATTACTTTCAGATTAATTTACAGCTTTCCTCAGACATATTCCTCTTGGGAAGGTGAGAGCTGCCTCCTGCCCTGATAGCCAATGCTGTGACTCCTGGAAGACAGATCCTTTGAGTAGGCCTGTATTTACTTTTGTGTCACTAATGAGAGATTGGATTTCCTCAAGCCCTGAACATCTTCTGGGAGGAGAGGTATTTGGGCCTCCCTTCTCCACTCCTCTTCTTTACCCAGGCTTCCTATACAGATTATTTTTCTATTACCCTTTCCTAACATCCACAGTGAAACCTCTGTTCACATAGACTTCTCCCTCCCTGAGCAGCTATGACATTTAGGGAAGCGATATGGAACAGTAAAAAATAAAGCAAAGTTTATAGTCAGACAAGTCTGGACTTGAGCCAGCACTTCCAGCATTTACTACCCGTGTGACTTTGTAAAACTTGTTTCATCTCTCTAAGATTCAGTTTCCTGATGCATAAAGTGAACATTACTATAGCCTTCAAATCATAAGGATTTATGTGGATTAAATAATGAAAATGACAATGATCATCACTTCTATTTACAACGTATTAAACCCTTTTGTAAGTACATTGCATAGTGTATTAATTCATTTGCTTCTGAGGCACAGAGAGTTTAAGCAACTTTCACAAGGTTATATACCTGATAGGTAGAGAGAAAAGTTGAACCTAGGGAGTCTAGCAACAACAGATCATGACATTAGCCTCTATACTATAATGATATGCTACATGTAAAGAATTTAATAAGAAACCTACCAAATAATGAATGATCAAGAGAGAAGAAGAAGCCCCTTTTCTGTTCATCCACAGAAGGAGAATGTTGCATATCATAGAAAAAAATGTAGATTTTGGTGCAGGAGAAAAAATGCTAGATCTGTCATACACTACCTGTGTAACTAGGACAAAATCACTTGACTTCTCTGAAATTCAGCTTACTTATCTGTAAAATGGGGGTAACTATAGCACCAACTTCATATGATTGCTATGAGGAATAAATATCATGTGTAGATATTTAGCAAATACCAGTTTACCTTCCTATTATTTGCATCATCATTTGATACTTACCTACTCTGCCTCATATAGTTGCTTCTCTCTTCATTTGTGGGTCCTGTATCCCCTAGTCTGTGATAAGCTTTAAAGACTCATTCCATACCCTAAATTTCTTGATAACCCTTTAGCATAATGCTATGGCCATAAAAAGACCTTTTTAAATTGGATTTTTAACCTTCATTGAGCATGTACTCAGTCAGGCATTATGCTCTGTGCTCAAATGCATTATCTCCCACAAGTCTCACAACTATTTTCCATGTTTGTTGATGGTTTTTATGTTTCCAGGCATAAAATCCCCACTGAGAAATGGGACACATTATTTTCCTTGGGACTAATTTCAATAGGTGAGAATAATTTGAGAGTCTTCCAAGCCTCTTTGTTGGCTGGTGAAAATAAACCTTCACTTGACCTTCTTTCTAGATACCCTTAACTTGCCGACCTTTTCCAAACAATTGTCAGTGTTTGTGCAGATGTGAGCCAGGTTTTTCCTCTAGGACTTAGCTATATGAATCACCTTGGGATTCTTTTCTCTGGACCTTTACCCTCAGCTCTTTTTCTCCCTCTTTTGTTTTATTCATCATATTCATACCTCAGAGGACCCACAAAACAAGGCTGTGTGACAATACTGATTCCCAGCATATGTAGGGCTAAAGAAAAAAATGCAAATTGCACATAAGGAAATTAACCCTGGAGCTCTATTTGAATGGACCAAAGAGTCATAATGTAGACATGTTGAACCATGTATCCATGCTCATTATTTTGTGGCTTTATAATTGCTTCTGATGAAAAGCGGGGTGATGAAAATTCAACTCTGAAACATAAATAACCAACAAACCCTGACTGTGTGGCAAATGCACTGTACTAAAGGATTTACTTTCCCAGACAAAGGAAAGAAAATAAGTGAGTTTGCTGCTATTGAATTCAAAGAAACTGAACTCAACTTCTCTCTGTAGTTCAAGTTTCCAGCAAATAATTTACAGCGTAAATGTAGCAGAGTTTTTGTGAATGGGATATAAATTAAGGATACTCTTTTTTTTCTTAACCTACAAGTAACTTCTCATTGCATCTCCCTCTGCACTGCAGTTCTCTTTTCATGTGTGAAATCTGTCACTTTGAAACAAAGCCATGGAAACCAGCATCTAGTCAAGTGGTGTGCCATCACAATGAACAGAATTCAGTAATGCAATATGGTGCTTTAATTGAGTTTAGGTTAATACCACAACTTAAAAATATCAATTTCTATTACTCACATTATGGCTAAGCTATTGGATGTAGCAGTTAGAAGTAGGATAGATTGAAAGCCATGCATGGAGCTAAAACTGTTTAAAGAGTTACCTGCAGTTGCTGTTTTTATCCCCTTGGCTCTGATGGAGATGTTAAGTATCCATCAGGAGAATATCTGACAACTCAATAATCTAATTGGACCACTTCTACTTATTGAAAAAGTCATTATTATTGGAGAACTGTGATCCAGCAAGCTCTCTAATAGAAATTTTGCTTATCTTGTTGCATTTATTCCTTATAACAACCATGCAAAGTAGACACCATAAACTTAATTTTATAAACTGACAGTCAGGGGGTTAAGTAACTTATTCAAGCCCACACAGCTTCCAAGTTAGACAACAAAGATTGGACGAAGTCTGTTTAAATACAAAACCTTTTTGATATAGCATGCTGCCTTGCCTATATGAGGGACAGAGAAAAAAAGGATCATTTTCAGCAGTACTTTCAATCTATTGGCTGAGAGAAGAATCCACACCATCTAAAGAACACCTTCTGCTAGGATTTGGTGGTGAAAAGATAATATAATGTTCATAATATGGGATTTAGCATCAGAAAGACAAAGAAAAGCCCCAGCTCTAACACTTGCTGATTGTAGAATCTTAGATAATGTAATTGTCACTGGTACCAGGTGTTCTTAACTGTAAAATGAGGGTAATAATGCTATGATATATACTTCATGGAAATGCTGTACAGATGAAATGATGTCATGTTTGTATACCATCTGGCATAGTTCCTGGCATATACTAAGTGTCCAATAAATTTTAGCTATCTTTATTAGCATATTAAGTAATATTTTCATGTATTAAGCAAAAGAATTCTCCTTCCTCCAATTGAAGTTATGCCTGGCTTAGCCGTCTAGTACAAACACAACTGTGGTATCTACCCTCCAGCATCCTTGCAAGTTGTATTCCAGCTACAAAGCTTACCAGCTATAATATAGCCTCAGACCCTCAAAGATCTTTGAACATACCACATTAGAGGGAAAAGAACACTTGAGAAAGAAGAGTGTCATATTTTTTAAGTGAACATAAGATTTTTCTCTCAAAATAACCAAAGTCACCTAATCAGCTCTTTAAGTCGTCTACATTAGGCATCTACTCAAATTTCTGAATCCTTTCTCATAGCTCTGCTCCCTGAGAATCACTTAATGGGATCATAACCCAGACTTTTAAAGTCTCCTTCACGGTATCATTCTTTCATTGTCATCGCAAGGAGCTCCTTTTCAAACACTTTTCCAAGAATCAAATTTTTTGGTTAATTTACTGATTCTGTATAAAAGCCTGAGTTCCTAGCCCTCACTCTGAAATATGTAATGTGCACATATAGCACAATCATACCTATCATTTGTTTTTAATTACAATACGATTATTTTTGCTGTAAAAGAATTGTACAGCTTTTATTTCAACAAGGTAAACAGAAGCAGTACTCATAAAGAATGAGCTTCAGGGAGGAGCCAAGATGGCGATCTGTAGCCAGCTTCCCGCAGAGGTTCCCATCCCGAAGGACAGTTAAAGGACAGAAACTCAGCAAGAAAGCCGATGGTTTGGATCTGAGCCAAAAGGAAAGGTCGAAGAGCCATATCAACCCTGCTGGGGTGACCTGAGACCCCGAGTACACAAACAAAAAGGTACAGAGCACATCACCAAGCGGACGGGAGTCCCCTCCCCCATGAGAGGGGTTCACAGCATACTCCATACCTCCATACAAACAAGTGAGCAGAGTTCAGATGTCTTCCCACTCTACCCCACGGGAGAGACCCTCTAAAACCAGACCTCCTTCCCCTACTAGGGTGCCAGGTCGCTCTCCAGCCAGGCATAAAACTGTATACACTCTCTACCTGCAAGTTGGTGTTCCTGGTGTTCCCGTCCACTCTCACCCGGAGGCCTGGAGGCCTGTTCCCCTCAGAGTCCAGATTCTTGGAGACTTTCTTGAGGGATGTGAACTGGTGCAGACTGTTGTTGAAGTGCGTTGGTTTTCCGGCTCAGGAGTGGGCTGAGAGACCTGGCTGGTGGGCAGGACTCCTGAGACACGAGGCGGCGGCCGGTTCTGGCAACCAGCTCCAGGAACAGTAGCAGGAGAGCTGCACCCGAGGATGTTTTGAGGAGACACTCCTAGTCTTCTGGGTGGCCAGGGGAGGCGAGTGGCTTCTCCTGTGCCAGCAGAATGGACTGCAACCAAGGCAGGGGAAGGATTCGCCTGAGGTGGTAGGGTGAGAACAGGGAGGGGCTGCTTTGCTTAACCTGGCCCTCAAGGGATGAAAGCTGAGACAAAGGGATGGAACTCACAGACTGAGTAAAACCCATTTGGAGCCCGGGTCTGATCAGGGAAAATAACCTTGACAGAAATAAATTCTGCGAACTTGTTCTGTTCCAGCATCAACATCAATCAGGGACAGGGCTGGAACTGAGTGAATCGCCCCAGCCCCTGTTAAGTACCCAGGTTGTCAGGCCTCAACCCCCGCCCCCGCCAAACAGTGACAGGGAGTAGTGGACTGTTTGTGGAGCCACAGACCTCACTGTGACCCAGGCAGGTGCAAACCTCTGGAGCATCTGCTCATTGGAGGAAACTGGATCACAACTGTTACCACCGACTGGGTGTGACAGAGGGGCAAGGT
>CAUYON010155445.1:0-24203 GCA_963573935.1 Arctocebus calabarensis | reverse complement strand
TGAGAGGCAGAGAGGGCACACAGAGACGCAGGAGGGATATTAATTCAGGGATGTGGAGGCGGAGGACAGCAGGAGGACAGCGAGCCAGACACACAAACTCCCCTGCTCTCGCACGGACTGGCCAAGAGCAGGGCAAATAGTAGGTTGGATAAAGACCCGGCAGGCCGTGGGAGAGAGTGCCTGATGGTCAGTTGGCACGTGGCTCAGAAATCGGGGCCAGTGGTTCTGGGACTGCCGGGGTGAGGGCTGCACCTTCCCTCTGCACCCACATGAGGGACAGAGTAGTGTGGACCTTGTACCTCCCTGCCACTGGCCTTTTACTGTACCTCCAGGGTGGCAATGCTCACAGGAAGGTTCCTGCTCTTTCCCCATCTGCCGGCTTGAACTTGGCGTGCAGGGAGCAGACGGCCTGCTCTGCTGTGCTAGCTCCTGGCTGCACGGCCTGCTGTCATGCTGGCCTCTGCACAACCCTGCCCCATAGAAGCTTCTAGGGGGAAGGGAGAGTGGGTTGCTGTGTGTTTAAGAGACACAGCATAGACGCACCAGATACACCAGGACTGACACATCACCCTGCTGAAATAAATTGAGCTCGGGTAACAGGCTCTAGGTAAACATTTGTACGGAGACGTGACCCGTTTAAAAATGAACCCTAGCTTGTGTAAATGAGAGAGTGTGACCAGGTGAGCTTGGCGGCTCACATTAAGTATCAATTTTGACCAAAATAAATCCACTAGGGTTCCAGAAATTCCTCCTGGACCAGGAGATACACAGGGCCGGAGCTGTGGGTCTTTGTTCCCCATCATCTCCCCTGTGCCTGGCACTGAACAGGCACTGAATGCATTGATGAGTGAATGAGTTCTAACATTTCTATTCATATTAATAACTGTGATTTATCGAGTGCTGCTCCAGGCCAGGCATTTGGCTGAGCACTGAGTCGTATCTAGCCTGGCAATGACTCTAGGGGGTAGAGAGTCTTGTGATCCATATTTAGGAAAATGAGACCCACTGGGACAAAAGGATTTCTCCAAGATTGCAACTGGGCAGTGAGGCAGCCGACATTGATACCCAGGTGCACTGGATGTAGTGCCATCGGGCAACTTTTCATGCACATTGTTTTGAATGGCACTAAGTTTTTCTTACCTATTACGTCATTTGCTTTGCAAAATCATCACTTCTAAGCTACTCTCATCTCTGGCCTGACTGCCAGCTACATCTTTTCCCTGGTCTCCTGGTCTCCCCTCCTGCCCCTCCAAGGATCACCTTCTCAATACTAAAATCTCGTTAGGCTGCCCCTAAGAAGCAGCACTGGAGTTCTCACTGATCATGGGGTAAGGCTACAGCTTCTGAATGTAGCCCACAAGGCCCTGCACAGCACACTGTCCCTTAACCAGCAGCCATGACCCATCAGGGAGCTTGTGACCTTGAATCAAAGACCTAGAACAGGCCAGAAGAGAAAAAGAATAGAAACTCTTAGTGTGGTCATAGTCAATGTGGGATGCGGTGACAGTAACTTTGATTCACTAATTTTTAAAAAATTGATATATGCAGGGGAGTTATACCTTGATGCACATATGTGTGTTCTGTGTTCTGGGTCGGCATGTAACACGTATGTTTACTCACATGGGGCATCGTCAAAGTACTGGGAGCCTCAGGGCTAGGAGCGCCTGGTCCAACCTCATCTCGCCCATATCCCCTCTCTCTCCATCCCCTGCTCACCGGTTTGCTTTAAGCCCTTTTGGCTTTTAGTTAATGGGAGAGGGCTTTTGCCTGGAGTGTTCTTCCTGCCTCTGTGTTTGGATGATTCCGCCTCATCCTTCCAATCTCAACTCAGGCACACTTCCTCAGGGACACCCCCTGGCCCTCTGCACCCAGTGTCTGTCCACATGGCACCTGGATCTCCTTTCCTGACACATATCCCTGCGTATTGTGACACGCATTCACTTCCTATTCCACTGAGGTCAGTGCCAGCGCCTTGGCTTTGTGTTTCATGAGGGGGCCGGGATAGGTCTGCTTTTGCTGACCGTCATTCCCTATGCTTACCGAATTTAGTGGGTGCTCAACAAACACTTGTAGAATGAATGACTCTTGAAGGGCAGAATACTGCTATGATCTTTACAAATGAGGAAACTGAAGTAGGCCCCAAACAGGTGACTCACTAGAAGGCCTTCTGCTCCTGCTCCCACGACTGCCACTGTGGCATTATGTGGCCCCTGAGGTCTGGATCGGGGTGTTGGTCCTCCTGCTGTCCCTGCCCTTCTCACCCTCCTATGCACAGTTCCCTCCCACTGGGGCTTCTGCGCTATGCACTCCAGGGCCATCTTCTCTCTTTCAGCTGGCTGAGCACCATGTGTAGGGTGGCTGGGGGAGGCGCAACTCAGAAAGTGACAGCAATGATATTAGGAGTGAAAACGATCAATTAAGCCCATCGAGCTGATTTGTGAAACTGATTAAATTAGGAGCCTCCCCGGGGGTGCGATCTCTCGGGTTGACAGGCCAGCTGCTGGCTGTGTGGGGCACTTGCCCAGCCCCAGGGTGGATGGGGGTTCTTTGCCCTGCTCTCTGTGTGGAGGGCAACAGTCCCGGGAGATCTGAGCTCAGCACCTGGCTTGTTCCCCTGTGCTTTCCTGTGGAGGCCTCAGAGAGCCTGGGGAACTGGGCGGGTTGGCCTGACTTTAGAATAAGACACTGGGTCTCAGATCAGGTGCCCTCTGCAGGGTCACCCAGCTGGCAGTCGCAGGGACATGGAGAGGCTGGGACTGGAACCCAGCTCTTCTGTTCCCTCTGCTTGCCCTGTCCACATGTGGGGCTTCAGTATCCAGGTCTATTTCTCCAGTTTTCTAGGCTCAAGTCTCCTGTCCTCCTTACCACCAGCACCCTGCTCCACTAGGTAAAATCGGATTATCTCCCCAGTAACATGATCCCTTTGCCTTCTTTTCATGGATTATCCCCAGGGTGGCTCTGTCACAATCTCTCTTCCTCTCTTGGTCCCTGGGAGGGGGCTGGGGAGTGGGATTTGGGCAAAGGGTCTAGTATGTTTAGGGGCAATGTGGCCTGCAGGGGTTACAGAGACAAGGTCAACTTTTTCAGAGTACAAGGGCCAGGGTAGGGAGTGCCTTGCGTGCCGGGCCGCACAATTTGGTTATCCTCAAACAGCACTTTAGAGGTGAAGGAGGGACGGGAAAACCCCTAAGACTAGGTTGCCATGTGGTGCCGCATTTCTGGGTGGAAACTGGGGTCACACACATGACAACACTTAGGGCCCAAGAGAGAGCAAGTGCCATCACATGTGAGGGGCGTGGAGCAGAGGAGGGCTGTGTAGCAGGGGTGGACTTAGGGCTGGGTGGGGAAGAGACCTGGGAGGAGAGAGAGTATTTCAGGGAGCCCTGAGGTTCCCCTAACCCTTGTCCAGAGATGCAGGAAAGTGCAATTGACCCTTAGATGGGGCCTGGTTTGTTATACCCATGTCTTCCTTCTTCCTTAGAGAAAGTCTTTGCTAAATCGACGATTATAGGCAGTCCCTAAGTTACAAACATCCAACTTACATATAACTCGAGCTCAGGAAAGGGCATGATTACAGGATCTGGGAAAATGTTTCTGTCCCAATTTACCTACAAATTCAACTTGAGAATAAACCTGCAGAACCTACATATGTCTTTCATAACCCAGGGCTGCCTGTGGTTTAAAAACATACACATGGTCGGGGGGGCGGCGCCTGTGGCTCAGTAAGTAGGGCGCCGGTCCCATATACAGATGGTGGAGGGTTCAAACCTGGCCCTGGCCAAATTGCAACAAAAAAATAGCCAGGCGTTGTGGCGGGAGCCTATAGTCCCAGCTACTCGGGAGGCCGAGGCAAGAGAATAGCCTAAGCCCAGGAGATGGAGGTTACTGAGAGCTGTGTGCCGCCACGGCACTCTACCCAGGGTGTTAAAATGAGAATCTGTCTCTACCAAAACAAACAAACAAACAAACAAACAAACAAAAAACAAAAAACCCATACACATGGGCAAAAACAGGCTGAGAGTCGTGTGGCTGTAAGTGGCATGTTAGAATTCACACCCATGTCTATGGAGACTTTGGAGCCTGGGATCTCAGCTAATTGCTGAGACCGCTAGCATTCTGGAAGTCTAGGGGCGGAGCTAGAGAGACCTGCAAGCCTTGAAATGGCATGTAGGCTGGTGCTAAAGAACATAGGTTTAAAATCAGATTGCTTTCTCTTTCCTGTTCTGCCTCTTGCTTGCTCTATGGCCTCGGCCAAGTTAACATGCCTCTTTGTAGCTTACTTCTTCTTCTACAAAATGGGGATACTAATGGTACCCACCTCACAGAGTTGTTGTGGGGATTAAATAAATTTACACGTATAAAATAACTTAGAACAGTGTCTGTCACTCAGTGAGTATCAGCCATTGATATCTGGGATGGAGCCAGGATATGGTAGCTGTGGGGCGGGGTGGAGTAGGGAGGAGGGGTTAGGCCAGGCCCCACAGGGCCACAGCAAATTGCAGACCTCTAAGCCAATGTGTCCTACAGTCCCTCCTGTGTGTGCATCTGTGCTACCTGAGATGACTGGACCCAGGATGTCTGAAGGTCAAAGTTGCTCACATTGAGGATAGATCACGGTCCAGATCCAGAGTTTAGTGCTACAGCCTCTTCTTACCTAACTTGGAAACTCAAGTTCAGATCATTGCTACAGATCTGCCCTGTGACTTTGGGCAAGTCAGTCCTAGACGTTTATCTTACACCTAGATTTCTGAATCCTGGTTCCAGGCCTACACATTACCCCAGAACTGGTTTAATTTTTTCCAGGCAGACACCATCTTCACTGCAGAAATATTTCTCTGAAATCTTATTTGCAATTGCTAATGAGAAGCAGAGGCCGTTCTCTATTTCTAAACCTCATCCTCATCTCTAATTTGTTTCCAGAGGCTTCTGCCATCTCTGTGAAATATTAGCAATTATTTCTCAATTACTTCTCATTGGAAAGCAACTCCTGGAGATGAGGCTCGGGAAGCTGGAAGAAGTCATAAGCATGATTTTTTGATCTGCCGTGAACCTTGCTGAGAGGCATAGACCCTCTGCCGCCTGTGCTCTAATTTGAGGGCAATGTGGGGTGGCATAGGGCTCTGTTCCCCTCTCCTTCCTGCCTGGCCTCCAGCCCAACCCAGCCCAGCTGTGAAGGTCTCAGATGCCTCCTTCTAGAAGGAGGGAGGGGCTTTTACTGAGTCTCAGTAAATGGCATCTCCACCTGTACAGGTTAGGTCACAGGCCCTAGAGTCATCTTTGGCTCTTTCTGCCACATCAAATCCAATTCATTAACAAATCCTCTTGACTCTGGCTGCTCCTCCCCATCTCCCCTGCTTCCCCCAGTCCGCACCAACAATATCACTCACCGAATTTTTTCAATAATACCCTAACTGTTCTCTCTGTCTTCACCCTTTCTAGTGAGCACAGAAGCCTGGTGATTGCTTTAGAATTCCATTTTGATGCAATTGTTTGTCCCTTTAGCTATGTTACAATGCATTTTTTAAAGAGTTTTTTCCTTCTAGAAATTATAGTATACATCCTTAACTTTTCATAGTCAATTGAGAGTTATCTTAACCCTATGTATAAACCTCTTGCAAATATTTGCCACACCCCTATTCTATGTGCTATGGTTTTCAAATGTATTGCATCCCTGTACGTTATAAACCCCACAAGACAATGTTACCTTTTTTGCTTTAAACACTTATCTGTGTATTAAGGAAATCAAGACGGAAAATAATCTCATGGTAGTTCTTATAGATTTACCCAAATAGTTGCCATTTTTTATGTTCTCTATTCTATTCTAAAGATCCAGGGGTCCTTTTGATTCTATTCCCTTCAGAATGAAGAATTTCCTTAGTATTCCTTATAGTTCGGATCTTCTGGTGACAATTTTTTTACATTTGCTTTTTAAATAAAAATATTTTCTTTTCTTCCCTAACAAAGAATATTTTCACTGGATTTAGAACTCTAGACAGACAGTTTTTTTCCTTTTTTCAGAACTTTAAATAATGTTATAGTCAACCCTCAGTATCCATGGGGGAGTAGATTTAAGACCCCCTGCAGATACCAAATCCATAGATGGTCAAGTCCCTGGTATAAAATAGTGTAGTAGTATTTGCATATAACCTTTACACACATCTTCCTCCTGTATACTTTAAATCATCTCTAGATTATTAAGTATTATTTATAATACTTAATATAATGTAAATGCTAAGTCAATATTTGTTACACTTTATTGTTTTCATTTGTACTATATTTATCATTGTACTGTTATTTTTAGTTGATTTATTTTTCAAATGTTTTTCATCTGTGATTGGTTGAATCCCAGGATACCTCACCCAGGGATGCCGAAAGACCATGGTTTTCTATTTCTTCTGGTTTCCACAGTTTCTGATGAGAAGACTGTGGTTATTTAAATCTTTGTTCCTCTAAATAACCTGTCTTTTTTTCCTCTGGGTGCTTTCAAAGGTTTCTATCTATCTTTGTTTTTTAGAAATTTGACTAGGAGTATATATGTAAATTTGTTTTTCACCCAATTTAGAAAGTGATTTTTTTCTTGCCACTATTTCTTTAAATTTCTTTTTCTGCTCTCTTTTTCCACTTTGTTCCTTCTGGAACTCTATGCATATATAAGCATATTATCCCACAGACCCCCTCAGACTGTTCATTTTTTGATCATCCCATCCCTTTCCCCTCTCCTTCCCTTTTCCTCTCCTTTAGAGTAAATGATTTCTATTGGTCTATTTAAGTGAGCAGACTCTGTTATCTGTAATCTCCATTCTGTTTTAAGCCCATATAGTGATGGTTAAAATATTTGAGATATTGCCTTTTTACTACTAGAATTTCTAATTGGTTCTTTTTGTATTTTCTATTTCTCTTTAGAGGTTTCCTATCGCTTAATTCATTAAGAATGTATTTTCTTTTACCTTGTTGAATATAGCTAAAAGGACTGCCTTATGGTAGTTATTTGATTAATTCCAACTTCTAGGTCATCTCATGGTGGAACTCCATTGATTTTCTTTGAGGATGAATATTTCCTTACTTGTCTCTATCTTGATTTTGAATTTTATCCTGGCTGTTGGAACTATTATGTTGTAGAGATTCTGGAATTTGTTATATTCTTCCAAAGAGGGCTGATGTTTTTGTTTTAGCAGGCAATTCACTTGGTTAGATGCAAAGGTATGCTTGTTCTGCCTGTAGTGGGCAGCCTCTGAAATCTCAGTCTTAGCTGCAAGTTGTTGTGAGTTTTGTCTCCTTATACATGGTCAGAGATTTGGTCAGAGTTTATTAGCAGAATTTCAGCTTTTCTGCCACTTTCCTTTCCAAGACTTGTGCCTTACTTTCCAGTGGCTCTGGTTGCCCTAGGTTCTGTCCCCTTGTTCTTTAGGCCAGAAATATTGTTTTCTACTGGACTTTTAGCTGCTGTGCATAATGCCACCACTGTCCCTCTGATAAAGCCATAAAGCTTACCACATACTGGCTCCTTATGCTAAGTTTCTACATCCCTCCAAATGCTGCTTGTTGTCTGATCATTTTCCAGAGCCTGCAGCTATCTTCTACATTTTATCCAGAATTTATAGGTGTTATCTGCAGAAGGATATATCTGTCAAGAGGTCACTCCACTCTTTGGAAGAGAGACTTCCTTTTGCTGTTGTTGTTTTGTTTTATTCATTTGGTTTTCGAGACAGAGTCTCCCTCTGTTGCCCAGGCTAGAGTGCCCCATAGCATCAGCCTAACGCACAGCAACCTCGAACTCCTGGGTTCAGGTGATCCTCCTGCCTTAGCCTCTGAGTCACTGAGGCTACAGGTGTCTGCTGTGATGCCCAGCTAATTTCTTTCTATTTTTTGTACAGACAGGGTCTCACTCTTGCTCAGGCTGAGTGTTCCTTTAAAAACTTTTCAGACCATGCCACTGTTCTTTTCAACTCACCCCTCCCCCAACGGCTTCCATTTCACTTAAAAGCCCAAATCCTCACAATGGCCTATAAGGCCTTGAATAATCTAGCTTCAGACTGTCTCTGGCCTTGTGCCCTTTACTTCACCTTTGCCCACTCCATTCCAGCTGCACTAGGGGCCTCTTTGTTATCCTGCAAACACATCTGCCTAATGCGCGCTCTTGCAAGAGAGCTCCATGGCCTGCAAGGCCCTGCCTCTTCACGCCTTGCCTATGCCCCAACTCCAGCCTGTGGTCAGTTCTAGGTCAGGGTATGTTCTTTTCTACCACAGGGCTGATTCTCTTGCTTATCGCAGCAGTCTTTCCACTTTTCTTCTGCATATAATTCTTACTCACCTTTACCTGTCATAGAAATGACTGCTCCTCAGGAAATCCTTCCCGGACCACCCCCTTTTCCACCTTCCCCCCCAAGCTGGGTACTCTCAGGGCACTTTGTACTTATTCAAAGCACACTGCACACGTGTAAACCTTATGTATTCACTGGCAATGCTTTGTTTGCTCACTGCCTTAAGTGCAGTGAGAGGGCAGATATTTTCATCCCTGAATGCGGGGCAACCAGCACATAGTAGGCACTCCATAGATATCTGGCAACTGACTTTCAGGACTGGGGATGGGAGTGGAGACAGGTAGGCAAGGAGCACTGAAGGAGTCCTGCTGTATATACATCTTCACAATGACTTTGTGGGTAGGTATTACATTTCTCTGTTACTCTTGGAGAAATCGAGACTCTGAAAAGGGGAAATGACTTGCCCAAGGTCACTTGACTAGAAACTCTAGCTTGGAGCCTCATGGTGGCAGTTCAGAACAGCTAGAGAGACCTCAGGTTATTCTCACCCTCAGCCTGAGAGTTTTTCCCTCTTTTTTTTTTTTTGGTGTTTCTCCAAGGTTCATAACTGGGCTCCTTTTGCTGAGTTGGAGAGAAATGTCTCATGAGAACACTGTGTTTTATACGGTATCAGGGCAAGGCACTGAGGCTGTGTGGCCTTGCGCGGCAGGATGGCTGCTGGGTCCTGAGTCAAGACACCTGGATCTATTTTCTTCATGCCTCTCTGATTTCTTTTATGGCCAACACCTATAAATCTCTCTTAGGGAACAGCTGTTAGGGCCCTCGGGGCAATTCCAGGGCAGCACCCATGCCTTTGCTGGTGAGGAACCTGAGACCTTCAAGGAGAAGGTCAAGAAGATTCTCTATCCACACAGATCCCCTCCGCATTCTCTAGCTCTGGGTGGAATATCCTCTTTCGCAGAAGCACTCATAAAACTTGGAAATTCTCTTGATTAATTGACATTTAAAGCAGTAGCCCCCAACTTTTTGGTATGAGGGACTGGTTTCTTGAAAGACAATTTTTCCATGGATGGGAAGTGGGAAATTAGATTCTCATAAGGCGCATACAACCTAGATCCCTCACATGTGTAATTTATCATAGGGTTCAAGCTCCTATGAGAATCTAAGACTGCCACTGATGTGACAGAAGACAGAGCTCCTGTGGTGATGCACGTGATGGGGAGTGGCTGTAAACACAGATGAAGCTTCACTTGTTCACCTGTCACTTACTTCTTGCTGTGCAGCATAGTTTAAAGCAGGCCACACACCAGTACCAAACTGTGGCCCAGGAGGTGGAGACCTCAGATTTAAAGTATCTGTATTGCTTCTAATAATAGATGATTGGTTTATTAAATGGTTTGTCTCTCCTTCACATACTATATAGGCCTCAAAAACAATGATGTACAGGATGTAAGGATAGGAAGAGATGTTCAAGTTGTGTCATATGTTCCCATTTTTGTACAAAATTTAGATCTACACAATGTATACTATACATGGGGAAAAGCCTGGAAAACTCATGCAAAACGATAACACTGTTTTCAGGATTGATAGGATGAAGGGTAATTTTAAAAAATGTCCTATTTTCCAAATTGTTTTAAATAATAGGCATTACTTTTAGAATAACATTTAAAACATAAACATTAGTTTTAAAATTTAAAATAAAACCCAAATTAAATAGAAGGGAAGTCGAGTCTCTTGGGAATTCAGGGAGTGCTATCTTTCTCTGGGGCCCAGATGGTGTTCTCCTGAGGGGCCTGAGGGCTCGAGTGGCACGGGGGTAGGGAGGCTGTCAGGCCAGCAGCATTTAGAAAGGGGGCCCAATGAAAGGACACCACACCTTGGAGTAGGGGCATAGTTCTGGATTCCTGACAGTGGAGGCCTTTGGGGAGTGCTGCAGTCAGCACACCAAGACCCTGCCTTTCTGAAGTGTTTGCAAAACTTCTTAGTCTTCTAGTTCTTCCCATTTGCCTTTGATCTGTCATGATTTGTGACTCATTTCTAGAAGCCAGTTCTAGTTCAGAAGGTTCCTGAGCATGCTGGTCATGAGGGGGGCCTGGGGACCTTTATAACTATTATCATTTTCAAGACCTTTTCAAAGAAGGCAGTCCTGCTGTACTCTGGGAAGTGTACTCTAGGCAGATGGGAGGAGGTGCCTGCTGGCCCAGGAGACGTGAGAACTTTCCAGCTGTGCATGGACTCTACTGGCACAGATAGAACGGTGGCCTGGCCATTCCCCAGACAGCTTCCTCACTCTACAGACAAGAAAACAAAGCCAGGAGAGAGCAAGGACTGGCTCTGGGTTACACAGAAAGTCAGGGAATGGAACCCAGGGCTGTGACGACTGCGCCTCATTTATTAAACAGACAAATGTTAAATATGCAATCATTTAACATTCATTCATTTCAGAGCCCCAGTTTCAGTTCCAAGAGTGATTCTAGAGTTTAGGGGACTCTACTGTTTCACAGATGAGATGCCAGCAGACCTCGCTGCACATGTAACAGTTTTCAAAAGTAAAACGTACGTTAAAATTTTGTATCATGTCTAAAAATATAAGTTGTATTATATTTTTGTATATACATATAAACACATACTTTTTGTCAAAGGGCAAATCTTATATAATGGAGTTGAGTGAAAGACTTTTGAAGAGGTAATATTTCAGAATGCTCAAATCCTTAGTGCTCAATTTACTAGTTCAAATGTCCAAGCCCAGAGAAGGGAGGGTCACCCAACTTTATAGGAAAAGCAAAATATTATAAAGGGCATAAAGCATTCTAGATATAAGAGGAATGTGGTGCATGTGAGTAGCAGGATTGGGGTGTTACTTGTTTTCTTTATCTATATTTTCTACAATGGACAAGAATTACTTCTTTTTGTTAAAGAGATTTTAGAAATAATTTAGCCTATTTATTTATTTATTTTAGATTAATATAAGAGTACAAATGATTAGGTTATGCTGTTTGCATTTGTTCGGTAAAGTCCAAGTTATAGTAGCCCATCACCCAGGAAGTGTGCCGTACACCCTTACATCGTGCTCATCCAGTGAGAGCTCACCAAACTCCTCCCTCCTCCTTCAAGAATTACTCTCATAATAAAAAGAAAAAATCCACCTTACTAACTGTTTAGGTTTTAAGTCTCAGAGATCAGCTAGTCCAATTCTAACTGATGCAGAAAAGGAGGCCCCTTCTATAGTACTGTCTCTGGGGTTGGTGCTCAAGAGAAAGAAAAGTCTCCCAAACCTCTTCCCCTTCCTACTGCTCTGCTGGGTGGCTCCATGGGAAGGGATGGAGCACCTCCTCCCGCCAGCCACCTGTCCTGGCAGGCGGGCTGAAGGCCATGCATCTCCTCTCAAGGTGTCTGCTTTCCTACATAAGGGCTAACACCATAACCATAATGATGACCCCCTTTTGACCTGAGTCTTACGGGTCAGGTGCTGCATTAAGTGTTTTCAGAGGTAATTTGATGAGTCGCCATAAGCAGGCCAGGTGGAAGCTGATACTAATAATACATGGGGGAAACTGAGGCTCAGAAAGGTTCATTGTTTCGTTGGAAGTTACATAGCCAGACAAGGGCAGAGCTGGGACTCCGACTCCAATCTGTCTGCCTGGGGTGACTTCCTTACTTTGTGGCAGTATGTGCAGAGATCCTGAGTCGGCCTCTTTTTGCTAGAGGCCTTGTGTGTGTATGTGTGCATACACAAGCCCCCTGAGTGGGGAGGGAGGCTTAATGCACGCCCATGTGCCAGGCACTGTCCCAGAAACTCATTCTTTCCCCAGCAAACCTTCGAGGCAGGTTCTAATGTTCCCATTTACCCCTGCGCATAGCCAGTGAAGTGCTTAACCCAACCAGCTGCCTGGGGTGAACTGGATCCCGACCTGACTTTGAGCCAGGGTGCGGCCATGCCACCTTTTTTCTCTGGCTGCGGACATCCTGCAGGTGTGGGAAAGGTGTGGCAAATAAAGGTGAACTGGACCTAAATTCTACCTACTGCCTGCTTCTGGATGGTCCCTGAGCCAAGAATGATTTTTCCATTTTTAAAGGATTGTAAAAGGAAAACTCAAAGATTACGCAACAGAGACATAAATGGGTGGCACAGCCTAATAAACATACATACTTTCTGGTTCTTTAGAGAAAAAGTTTGCTGGCTTCTACCTTAGGATCCCAGGTCCAAAGAGGACTCTCTGGTGCTCCACACTTGGCTGTCCCAATGTCACATATAAACTGTGGCTGTGGACTTAAAGCAGCCACCACGATAGTGGTGGGCATTTATGTAAAAAACGACTTGCAAAAAGTCGGCCACCCCTTAGGCCACTGCTATAGAGAAGGGAGACTCACATTGCCACTTTTCATTTTGGGGGCGTCGGTGCCTGGGGAAAAGCTCAGTAATTTCCTGGATTTCTAGAGTGAAGGGCTTTTTTCTCCAGATGGGGTCAAGTACACCTATATGAGGTTGGCAATGAGCTTGAAATCTAGCATGATTCCTCTGCAAACTGGAAGGCGCCAGTACGATTCCAGGCACTTAGCCCTGAGTGCCAGGCTCAGAGGAAGAAAGCACGTTCCCTGTTGACCTCACGCAGACCCATCTGGGGGAGCCCCAAGGCAGGTTATCGGAGTTGGGGGACGGGTCTGTGAGAGCGCCGGGAGGGGTAGGGAGGAAGACCAGGATGTGACACCTGCGCCGCGTCTTGAGAAATGAGGCGTGAAGCAGATAAGGGGAGGGGACGCGGGGAGGCTGCTGGGAGGTCCGGCCGCGCGAGCAGCCTGGGCGAAGGGGGACGGGCCGGGCAGCCGGCAGCCTGGCGTCGCTGGAGCCGGAGAGGCAGCGGAGTGTGGGCGCGGGGCTGTAGGTGTCAGTAGAGGCGCGGCTTTGGGGTCGGCCCGGCCCGCCCCTCAACCCGCACAGCCATTGTCTGCGGCCGGCGCCGCCTTGGCAGCAGAAGGTGACATCTGGTGACTAATGGCCGCGGCTGCGCTCGCTCCTCCCTCCCGCAGCGCCAGGGCCACAGCTGACGCGCCGCCCCTCCCCTTCCCTCTGGTCCCCTCTTCTCAGCCATCCTCAGCGGGGTGAGCCTGCGAGGGGGCGGGGGACGCGGGCGCTGAGGATCTATGCCCTGGTTTCCGTCCGGCAGAGGCCGCGGTCCCCACCTCTCCGCGCCGCCCACCCAGTCCCACCAGCGCGCATGCGCGCTCCTGGGAGCCCCCTTGGCCACCCCTCCGCCCCCGCGAGGACACTGCTCCCTGCCAGGGGCCGTGCAGGACAGTGCCGGGCTCGCGGTCCTGCCTCTCTGGTGCCTGCAAACACGGGCCCACACCGGAGCTCGCATGCACGTGCACTAACACACAGGTGGACAAGCCCATGGTCACACGTGTTGTCACTCATTGTACACCTGTGCTTGTTCATGCGCGTTCACAGATGCGCTCGGGAGAGCTGTGCTCACTCACAGAGGTACGGCAACACATCCCTGAACATGTTCACGGAGGCACACGCATCACTGTGGACTCGTGCAGCCATTGTAGGAGCACCCACGGGCGTTTCATGCACACTCACAGCAGGTGTGTCCCAAAGCCTAAGCAAAGTGACGAATGACCTAGTTCAGGTCCTAGACATGATCTAGTGTAGACTAGGTTCCCCTCTTCCTCAGTGTTTACACTACTTATAAATTAGTTGCCCTTGGGAAACTACATTAGAACCTGGAGATTTCACATATACATCTGGATTTCTGGCTTGTCTTGCAACATCAGAAGCAATTTGAGGTATGTTCCCAGCTGTCTGTGTATAGGCTGGGACTGAGCAGAAGGGTCCCCTTCAGGCTGTCCTTGACCTTCTCCTGTGCCTACCTGGCTACCCAGCCCCTCCTCCTGGTTACTTACAACCTGGCCTTCCCACAGATATTTGTAGCTGCTAGCCTTAGGAAACCCGGGTCAGGGAGCCAGCCCCAGCCTGCCTTTGGAGCTGGGCTAACCAGGTCTAGCTCTGATGCCTGCCCCAAGGAGACCCTCCCTGCTGTGTGGTATTGGGGGTGAGGCCAGCCACATGGAAACCCTCTGCAGTCTGCATAGTGCCTTCTCCATGTGAGGCCCATGTGGGCCCACTGACAGCTTTGAGGGGAAAGCATCCATGCTTCCATTTCACAGTTGGGAAGGTGGAGGTGGGGCAGTAATGGCTTTCCCACCTAGGCTGCAAAGCGCAGTCACTGTAGCAGAGGGGCGGGTGGGGGACAGAGTGTCTCTACTGTGAAGCCTCTCTAGCAGGGAGACAGAGGGGCCCATGAAGTACTGAAGCTGGTTCCTGCCTGGCTCTGGCACATCTGTCTCGTCTCTCTGATAGTGCTCTCTCCAGCCTCTGCCCTGGGGAGGGAGGCAAGTTCCTGAAGCTTCCAGAGTGTCTGCATGATGCTGGGCTTTGGTTAAACTAGCAAACGGCAGCCCAAGGTGCAGTGGACAGCTATGTGGGTAAGGGATGTCCCCTAAATCCCTCCAGCACCCATGGCCCTCTCCCTTGCTTCAACTTGTCCACTCCCAGGCTCTGACTCCTTCAGAGGGCTGACCCCCAGCTTGATGGCTCACCTGAGCATTTGTCCCACTCACTCTTCTCTCACTGGAAGTCTAGCTGGTCCTTGACTCCCAGCATGTCCAAAGCCAGTCTATAAGGAGCGGTGACAAAGTGGTTATGGCCCGAACTTGAACCTCAGATCCCAGCTTTCCTACTCCCTTGCTGTGGGACGGTGGGCAAGTAATAGCTCTCTGTACACCTTCAGCTTCCTCCTCTGTAAACTGAGAACAGCGCCTGCTTGCCTGGTGAGGACTGATGGAGCATTTTCATGCAGAGCACCAAATCTGGTGCCCAGCACAGTCTGGGTGCTCGGGAAATTCCAATGCTCATCAGCTTTGCTACTGGCTGGCTCTTCCTCCCTTGCTCCCTGCCTTGGTTGGCTTTTATTTTCACCAACTTGAGTCTGGATCCTGAATGTTTACTCTGCTGCTCCCTTTCCATCTTCCACACATTCGTCCTGCCAATTGGACCTCGCAAATATTTCTAGAATCTGTGCCTTCTTCTCCCCTGAGGTGCCCTGCTGTGGTTTGGTTTGGTGTCGCTTACACCCGCACCTTGTGATCCCTTGCCAGGTTCCCTGGCTGCAGGCTCTTCACATTGAAATCTGGTCTCACTTCTGCCTTTGAAGTACAAACTGTGTCACTCCACACTTAATGTGTGTGCCCAAGCTCCATGGCTGGGGAGTCACCGAGGAGGGTTGGAGGGATCAGTTGCTTTTCCTACATCTCCAGTCAAGGGCTAGGGGACCCTCTGGGCTCCTCCAAATACTCTCTCCCCTCTGGGGTCTAGGGTGGAGTTGTAGGGAGTGATGCTGGGTGTGTGCTTTTTCTTTCACTGTCTGTCAGGGCCTCGAATTTAGCAGCTGTGGATCTTCCACTCCCACACACACACCTTCTCCCTCCTGCCTTTGCTCAAGCTCTGCCCTTTGCCTGCAAACCCCTTATCCCAAATCCCAATTCCAATTCAGCTTTTCTATCTTGACCTGATCTCACCTGTCCTGAACCTCCACCTGCCCTTCATATTCAGTTTGTTACCTCTCACCATTATCTCAGAACATCAGAGCAGTGCCCTGAGGTTGTACTTGTCTTATTTGTGTTACCTCTCTCTTTACATGTCACTGAGACCCATGCTTCTCAAAGTTCATCATGCACATGATTCTGGAGGGTCTTTTCCAAATTCAGAGTCAGCTAGTCTGGGATAGGGCCTAAGTGGTGATGCTGATACAGCTGGTGCAGGAACCATATCTTGAATGACAAGAACTTGGATTGTGAGTCACTTGAGGGCAGTGACTTTTGTTTATTTCATTGTAGTATCCTTGGTCTTTGGCTGAGAGCTTGGCCAATGGGGATCCATTAAATGCCTGCCAAAATAAAGAAATGAATGGATGAATGAAAGTCATCTCATTCAAAGGAGGTTTTGGGGAAGTCCTGGAGGAGTTGATGCCCAAGATGAATGTTTAGGGAGGGGTAGGAGATAGTGAGGAGACAGGGCAGTGGTGGTTGAGATACTCCAGGTGAAGGTCAGGGCTAGGGCACAGAGATGTGTAGAAGTGCAGGTGCAGAAGTCTTCAATGGAAGACTTGAAGTTCAAGGGCATCACTGTAGGCATCCAGGGATGCCATGCTGGCTTCTGTTTTATCTTGGAGTCTTTAGGGAACTACATGCTCCTGCAGCAGGACTGGAAGACAGAGCAGAGGAGATGTGAGATGAGAAGTCACTTAGGCTTCCCAGTCCTCAGCATAGAGCTCTGGTGGTGGCAGTGAGGAAGGAGAAAGGGGCACAGGCTAAAGATGAACTGAAGAGGAAGCATAGGCAGGACTGGGCTGGAAAAGAAGGTGTAAGAGGGCCTCCATCCTTACCTGGGGCGACCTGGTGAATGGTGGCACCATTCACTGAGAAAGGAGCTAAGAAGGAGGAGAAGGAGCTGGTCTGGAGAGAAGGCTGAGGAGTTGGATTTTAAAGCTGCCTGGGTCTCAAGTGCCCTTGGGCACCCACAGCATATGCGCCAGGAGATCCTGAGAGAGCCCAGGGCTGGAGATGACAGTGTGAGAGTATCAGCTGCCAGATGCTCAGTGAAGTTTTGGGAGAGAACGAGATCATCCTGGGAAATCTCAGAAGTAAGAAGAGAAGAAAGGAAGGAAGGGACTCTGGAGGAAAACCACTCATTTAAAGAGCAGGAATTAATGACAACCTGTTAGGAGATAAAATGGGAATAGAAAACATTTATAACAGCAACAAAAAAAGATAAAAAACCTGGGAATCAACATAATGAGAAATGTGCAAAATCTAAGTGGAGAAAGCATTAAAATGCTTCCAAGGGACAAAAAAGCATTTGAATAATGTTCTTGGATGAGAAATCTAACATTATAAAATTGTCCATTCTCCCTCAGATAATTTAGAATTTAATAAGAATTTCAATAAAAATGAAGCTTTGTTGTTGTTTAGGCAAACTGATTCTAACATTCATATGGAAAAGTGAGTGTTGAGAGACAGTTCTCCATGGGTCTCTCATGTTTCTGTATAAGCAGAAGCAGTGACTACTTCTGTTCCAAACTATTTTGCAAAGGTGTTTTTATAGTGAACACAGTTGGAAGATAGAAATCCTGTTTCCCTCTGGAGCACAGGGCAAATTTGTTTACTGTCCAGAATGGCAAAGATAATGTCTCCTTCTGGGACAAAAAACAGGCAGAATTACTGCCCTTTATAAAAGATTTGGGTCCCCTAAATTGAAGGCTTTCTTTTCCTGTAAGACAACCCAGTGCTATGCAGGTATCATCTAGATACCTGTATAAGCTTTCTTATCAGGCTGTGAAAATTGTGTCTTATGTAACCATCACGAATACTGATAGTCTGGCTACAATGCATAATAAAATCCTTAGTCTCTGACCCAGAGATATTGTGTCTTCTGCTGGTACCCAGGAAACTTGGTGGGTTTGCAAGCAGAGTAAAAACCCACTCGGATCTTTCACAGATCTTGACAGCAAGAATAGCCAGGAAATATCTGGAAAGAAAATAATAAGAGGTTCTAGTTTTCCTTCCTTTGTAGCATTAAACCATGATGTGAAGGTGTACAATGTAAAACAAACTGGTAAACTAGTAAACGAGAAAATATCATGAATGGTATGTCAATCAGGTTGATAAAAATATCTCAGATTGCATGTGAAGCCCCTACACTGTACCCCATGATTGAACTAATGTACAGAGCTATGATTCAATAAAAAATAAATAAATAAAAATAAAAATATTTGATTTAACTCACACACAAAAATACATGTTATTTATAAATCATATATCTGATGAGAAATTTCCACAATACGTTTGACCAGTTTGTTACAGTTCCTTGGGTGGTCAACTTACAGAAGTATATACTGTGTATCTTAAAAACACATCAAAAATTCAACAACAAAAACTCAACAACCCAATTTTTAAGATGAGCAAAAGATTTGAACAGATATTTCTCCAAAGAAGATACATAAATGACCAGTAAGTATGTGAGAAAATGCTCAACATCACTTCCCATTAGGGAGATGCAAATCAAAATCACAATGAGATACCTCTTCATCACCATTAGGATGGCAATTATAAACAATTAATTAGAAAACAAAACAAAATAACTTGGGTTGGTGACAATGTGGAGAAGTTGGAATTTTCATGTATTATTAGTTAAGAATGTAAAATAGAGCAGCTGCTGTGGAGAACAGCATGGTGGTGGTTCCTCAAAAAATGGTAAGTAGCATAACCATGGGCTTGAGCAATTCCATTCCTGGGTACACACATATATCCAAAATAACTGAAAGCAGGATCTCAAACAGATATGTGTATACTTATGCTCACAGTAGCATTATTTACAATCGCCTAAAGGTAGTAATAATCTAATTATCCATCAATAGATAAATGGATAAACAAAATGTATTTATATACAATGGGATATTATTCAGCATCAAAAAAGGAAATATTGACACAAGCAACAACTTGAACAAATCTCAAACACATTATGCTAAGTGAAATAAACTAGATACAAAGGGAGATACATTGTGTAATTCCACTTACATGTTATACCTAGAGCAATCAAATTCACAGATAGACAAAAAGTACATGGTGGTTGCCACCGGCTTAGAGTAGGACGAAATGGGTTTTGGTATTTATTGGCACCAAGTTTCTGTTTGGAAAGATGAAAAAGTTCTGAGGATGATTGGTGGCGATGGCTGCCCAGCAATGTGAATATGCTTCATGATGTTCAACTATCTACTTAAATTTGGTTAAAATAGTAAGTTTTATACATATCTGTTACAATTCAAAACAAAAGAAAACCTGAGTTGAAAATATGATAGCACTATGACCACAGACTTCATGTCATTTCCTCTGTGCTTCCTTTTAAGTATGTTAACCCCCAAAGTCTTTTCAATGTTTATATCTTCAATAAATATTTATGAAACATTGACTATGTGCCAGACATTGTCCTAGACACAGGAAATACAATAGTTTAAAACAGTCGAATTCCCGTGCTTATTGAGACACTTGTGTCATAGTAAACACAGGAATTCTAGAGCTGTTAATGCCTAAAACCAACCTCTACTGTGCTATGGAGCAGTCAGCTCTGCATGTCCAAGAAAAGTAGCATTTTCACTGTACAGATTCAGAGACGTGGCCCTCAGTGCCAAGTCAATCAAGTGTCACTCTCCCATAAGCCAGGCATTATAGTGGGACCACAAAGAGTATTGGAAATAAGGATAAGTTCAGCTCAGTCTCAGCCCTACAAGCTTCCTTTCAAGAACACAGACTAAGAACATCACATTCAAAGAGTACTCAGGGGACTTTGGGTGGTGACAACACTGATGGCCAAGTATTTTCAGGTCAAAGCACAGAAGTTTCCAAAGACCCTCCTTTCATCTCCTAGGTAGCCTGTGATATTACTTATGTATTTGCAGCTTAGCAAGGTCCCAAATTATAGGGTTAGTATGGATATTACTAATCGCCAACAATTTGAGAGAGTTTTAGCATGGGTCAAACATTGGTCTAAGTGCTATACGTGTATTAACTCCTTCAATCTCCACTCATCATTTAAAATAATTATCTTTAATCTTAATTTTATAATTGAAAAAAGTGAGATAGAATTTTAATTTTCTCAAATTACAGAACTATAGCTCCTAAGTGACTCTATAGCCCAGCAGACAGCAAGGCAGGTGTAAGGAGTTGTGTTTGACATTGGCAATAGGATCTTAGGCAGACCACCCAGAATAGTCCAAGGCCTAAAATGTCAGGGTTTTACCCAGTTGTCTAATTTTTAATATAGCTGCTGGTGCCGCATGTCTGATTTTTAATAGAGCTCCTGGCTGCCATATTAGCCTCATCTAGGCCTGTCAGGAGAGTTCGGGGCTAATGGCTGAGCCCTTGGAATGAATTGGTTATAAGATACATTGAGCACCATTTCTGTTTGCTGGCAAGGAAGTATGGGTCAGGGAGAAAGAAGGGGTGGGAAGGAAGGACAAAAAATGGTCTCAGCTCCAACAACACAGTTTGGGATGATGAGTATATATCACATACACATTAGAACCCTCAACTGAACTTGTACACTTCTGACTTGGATAAGCATCAGTGGAAAACATTACTCCGTGACGCTACTATACTTGGACCCTGCTCCATTCAGCTTTCCAGCTCTGAATGACAAGCAAAACAGCATGGGTGGAGGTGGGCGTTGTCTGACTCCAAGCACAAGCCATCAACTTACGCACAGAACCTCACCTATACCTTGATATTTTAAAGAGTGGTGAGTCGCTTGCTGTCATGGTAACCATTCATAACTAGAATTTTAGAAGAGGGAAAGCCCCCAGAGCTGTACAGAATGATACTCTCCAACGGAAAGACAGAAGACCAGAAGCTGCTCACTGATTCTAACCATGAGATCTTTCAGAGAAAAGAAAGCCGTTCCACTTTTCTGAGTCACTATTAATGTGAGCCATCTGGAAACAGAAAGAATGACTCAAGAGAGCACTACCTATCCTGGAAATGGGGTCAAAGCTGGGAGGGTGGGGGCAGGGTTGTGGGTGAGGCTGAAAGAGGAAGAAAGAAATGAGACCTGAGTTTCCTCATAGCTGCTACTCTTCTCATCTTCTCAATACTGACACCAATGTTCTCAAAAGTGGCAGGGTTTCATCTACGTCAGAGTTTCAAGAGGCTGAGCCCAGACTTGTCCTCACAATCTAGCGTGCATGGCATCTACGTTTGAAAAGTCCGGAAGAGAACAACTAACTGAGCTAGGCGAGAGAAGTCCTCCACCTACTTTCTCTTCTACTGTGTACACATGGACACATGTTGCTAAGTTTGATTTAACCAGTAAAACGTTGCTGGAAATATCACCTTTTTGAGTGCTGATTAGACCCACCTTGAATGTGTCACTTACCATCTTTTTGAGATCCAGGTGTTTGGGAAGGGAAACTACAGTCTGCTGTATGAGGACAAGAGCCTCATCTCAAAGACAGACCAGCAACTTGGCAGTCAGACATGGGTTCACCTTCTGATTCTGCCATGTCTGAACTTGAACAATGTAGCCCTTCTCAGCCTTAATGAGTTTAGTCTTAAAAATGAAAACAATGATGTCTATCTTGCAGATTTATTAATGGAATTAAATGACAAAGCTATTATTTTACAAAGATGCTTCTTTTCCAACACCAAATAAGGCCTCCTACAGCTTCCCGTCCTGCGTTCTATCCCACCAAAAAACAATCAGAACCAGATCAAAAGTTTAGCCCAGACTTAAAATATTCATTTCTTTTGTGTGTTTCTGGTTTGTTTATATTTTTTCCCCACTAGAAAAAAAATGTGATAACACGGAGAGAGAGAAAGATGGTGTCTAGATGTCTAGTCCAACTTGTAGAGAGGCTGCCCAAAATTCTCCTAGTATGTGAACTAGATAAACTTGACAGAGGAAGGGACCTTCATGTTCATTTCATTTGAGCCTAAGCATGTTTGTGCTCACCTTCCAGGAAAGGGAGTGTATTATTGGTTCCTTGAAAGTGGTAGCCTGGATGCAAGGGCAGAGAAAGCACATATACACTTTGGTGTTGACCACCTCCACACTGGCTTAACAAACATGTAACCAGTACAGTCACAGGGTGCCATGCTCAGAGAAGATTTATGCTCTGCTACCACTCTCTTAAAATTCTTTACTTTGTATTTTATAAATGAAGTCTGATGTGACCATGGAAAATGTGCTAGGAACATGGAGCCTGGCTCAGGCCACCTTGCCAAAGACGGGTTCACCACAGTGCCCTGGACCCACCCAGACCCATCCAAGCTCTTCCCTGCTCCCCTGCTGTAACCACAGATGTCCTCTGTCCCCCTTCAGGGAATAGAGATGGGTTAGGATCAGGCAAATTCACCAGGTACCATCTGAGGGTAGAACATCGCTAAGGCTGGCCCCACCCCAGGCTGGCAGCACCACAGCTCATAATATCTTATGGGCAGCTGGCCAGGGTCTGTGTCTACATAGGGGAAATCCATCATCCGTCAATCCCTGTTCTAGGTATCAATCTGTCCTAGAAGGGAGGCTTATAGATCTTGGGGCTTTCTGTCATGGGTTGGGGCAAGGGACATGCTTAGCTTGACTTCTCCAGACCTCCGCCCCCCAGACAAGGCACAGCTCAGCAGTTAGTCTCCTGGCAGGAATAGGAACCTGGTCACAGCTCCTGCGTCCCTGTGAATGTCTGTACTTGTCCATAGAATGTCCTTGTGCTCAATATGCACATCAATATAGTATAAAGCAAGAGGATGAAAGAGAGATGAGGATCAAATGTGCCCCACATATTTCTTCATAGGTGTATCTTTTGTAGTTGAAGAAAAAATAAATTTAAAATGTTACTCAACTGCTTTGAGGCGTTGTTCACAATCAAGCAAATAATTTCCAAGGATACCCTTGATTTCCAAGGAGGAATGCCCAAGAATCATCATACTTTCAGACATCTTATTGTGACAGAGATTTTTAGAACTTAAAATTTGTTTTTATGTAAATAAGACCTTCTGAACTTTTTGTAGTTAAGATTAGGCCAGTAAACTCTTCTATAGTTAAAATGATGAAATACAGTGAATAATTGTTTTAACATAAGAACTGATTTAGCAGAATTGAATTGACTCCCCTTTACCCAAGTGAATAAAAATATTGTATGATACTGTAAAAATATTGTGTCCAGGTGTCTGGGGGAAGAGGTGGATCCTATCTTCTTCCTTGTAACCTTCCTGAGTCTGGTTTGTGTTTATTTCTTAGGCACTCTTTCAGGAGGCAGAGCCACAAAATTCAATTTGTGTAACTTCAGTGATTCTGCATATGGGATAGATGCTTCAATATTTGAATTTTAAACTAATCTTGCACAATATAAACATAGTGAAGTTCATGCACATAATCTAAAAATTTTAATTTTTCTTAACATTAAGTAGCAAATTAAAAACACCATGCCAAGTCAAAAGAGAGACCATGGGAGAAAGGAAGTTTATATGAATTGTAATTGGCAATTTTTTCTTGTTTTTTGTGCAAGGAGCCTCAAATTTTCATGTTACTTTGGCTCCCACAAATTATATAGCTACCTTGATTAGATTGTTCAACGTAGTACTGAAGCCCTTTTAACTGCAGTTATCATTTAATTCTAAGATCTCCTAAAAATGAGTGAATGCTTTTCTTCATAGCCTCCAAGCTCCTCACATATATATTTTAATGTATTTTTATAATTTTACTTCTCCTTTCAGTAGATTATAAATTCTCTAAAATAGGACTACACTTTGTTCATCTTTTTATCTAATTCCTTTTAAATCTAGTACAATGTTGCAAACACGAAAAATTCTCAGTTCAAATTTGTTGCATGACTGAAAATCAGAGAAACAAGGAAGTGTTGAGAATGCCCTCAAGGAGCTTATCATCTTGTTATAGCAATAATAACATAAAAAACAAGCCCCACACACCCGCTCCAGGAGTCAAGCTGTCTCTGATCCCAGGAATGGTGGTTTGTGTCCTACTGCTGGTCGCCATTCTCCTGTCACACATGGCCCCAACAACCACAGTGCCATCAAGTACTGTGAATGCCACAAGTCAGACTGCTGGAGAGCCCAAGATGTAAAAGACACCTGGTTAGGGCAGTGCTCAACGAGATCTTGGGCTCCATAGAGCAAAGCTAAAGAATCTAGAAGCATCTTTCTTTTTTTTTCTTTTTCTTTTTTTTTTTTTTGAGACAGAGCCTCAAGCTGTCACCCTGGATAGAGTGCTGTGGCATCACAGCTCACAGCAACCTCCAATTCCTGGGCTCAAGTGAGGCTCCTGCCTCTGCCTCCCAAGTAGCTGGGACTACAGGCGCCCGCCACGACACCCAG
>CAUYON010155440.1:0-17057 GCA_963573935.1 Arctocebus calabarensis | reverse complement strand
ATCTGAACTTCTGGGACGTGTCCGGTTGCCCCTGACTTTTGAGTTCTCTCCCTGGTGATCTGATCACAGCTCCGTGTGTGCATCTGCCTGGGAGGTGGGATTTCCCTCCAGTCCTTTGCCCACAGAATCCCATGACAGTCACCTACAGAGGTCACCCCATGTTCACTCTGTACAGAGAGCTGGGGCCTCCCACAGCAGAAAAGCAGCAAAGTGACGGAGCAGAGAATAGCGTCAAGTCTAGAACCCAACTCGGGCAGCACCAGCAGAGAGAACTGGGACGGGAAGGACGGGCATGGAGCTGGTGGCCGTGGCTGCAGTGAGGGAGCTGGGTGCCATTGGTCACAGGAGCTGCTGGGTGGCCATGACCCTCCATGGGATGTGTGGAACACTCCTGCCACAGTGCACGCTGTGTGGCACCACTGACTGAATCAAGACCACATTGGGGTCGGCGTCCTTTGTTTTAATGAACAACAGGTTTCCACCAACAACATTGAGCTTGAAATTCACGGTCGACACTTACCAGCAGGGAAAATCTGAGATGGTGAACTAAACTTCCAGAACCTCCATCGTCCTCCCTGGTGCACCTTACAGAGTTTTGAGATGATGAAACGTGCACATTTTCCCACATTGTCAGGAAAGTGACACGTGTCACACAGTGTTTGTCAGGCTTTTATTAAAGCCTCGGGTCGGGGGCACAATTTTCATGTCTTCTTTCTGAGTGGAAGTCTACTGCATAATCGTCTCAAGGTTTAACAACCTGCCAAAGTGTAACAGAGAATCTAATACGATTTTATTTCTGCCTTCTCCTGTCATGAGCTATTTTATTGATCCCCTCGGAATCCTAAGCCATAGCACCTGTGTTACTGCCACTTTGGCCCCTCCACCCAGTGACTGTAAGTGCTTGTGGGTGTGGACTCCTTCATGGCCATCATCGTAAATGACTCAAATTATGAAGTGTCAGGAAGAGGTCATTTTTTCCCAGTAAATGTTAAAGTTTAATTATCTTTATTATGTCAACATAACCAACAGGAGTTGTGCTTCTATTCCTGACAGCCAGGCTACGTCACCATCTCAGACACAGATCAGGCTTCACAGACACTCATGGAATAAGTGAATGATGAATAAATGAAGTCAGTGTTATTCTGATTAAGCTTCATCATCAGCTGTGCTCTCATCTGAACACCACAGGAGGTCTGAGATCTGCTGGGCTGAGCCCTGTGCTTTGTTCTGAGGAAGATGAAACCCAAGTGGAGGGAGTTTTTGTGGTCAGCCCTGACCACAAAATTACCAAGTGTCTAGGAACTGCATCCAGCAGCTCCTTGGGCAGTGTGCCTTCCCCACACACTCCCCTGTTAATCCTGGGGTCTCGGGAAACTTAGCTGAAGTGAAATAGTGACAAAAGAGACCTTGGTTCTAAAACAACTGGAAATAGTGATGACTGTGGGGCGGCACCTGTGGCTTAAAAGAGTAGGGCACCAATCCCATATGCCGGAGGTGGCAGGTTCAAATCCAGCCCTGGCCAAAACCTGCAAAAAAAAAAAAATAGTGATGACTGTGTATTCTGAGAGCTGCACTCAGGTGCTGGGAGAAATCCTGGTCTCACAGAGTGAGCACTGAGCTCCCTGGGGCACTGCTCACAGCTCTGGTCTCACATGGTGAGCCTGAGCTCACTGGAGTATTGTGCACAGTCCTGGTCTCACAGGGTGAGCCAAAGCTCACTGGAGTACTGTGCACAGTCCTGGTCTCACAGGGTGAGCCTGAGTTCACTGGAGTACTGTGCACAGTCCTGGTCCCACAGGGTGAGCCTGAGCTCACTGGAGTACTGTGCATAGTCCTGATCTCACAGCATGAGTGGGGAACTCACTAGGGTGGTATGCATAGTCCTGGTGTCACAAGATGAGTGGGGAGCCTTCTGAGGTGCTTTGTACAGTCTTGGTCTCACAAGATAAGCAGAACTATCTGGGGTGCTGAGCACAGTACTGGTCTCAAACATGAGTACTGAGCTCACTGGGGTGCTGTGCACAGTCCTCTTCTGACAGAGTGAGTGGGGCTCTCACTGGGGTACAGTTCATGTCTCAGTCTCACAAGATGAATGGGGAGCTCTCTGTGGTGCTATGCATAGTCCTGGTCTCAAAGCTGAGTACTGTGCTCTCTGGGGTGCTGTTCACAGTCCTCATCCTGCAGAGTGAGTGTTGAGCCAGCCTGAGACGGCTCACTGGGGCATGAAAGTGCCAATTCTCTGAAAGACTTGATGTGACTGGTTGAGGAAAGAGGGTGGCTGGACCTTGAAGCTTGTCAGGACCCCAATGTGCCCCTCCTCTAAAGGTGACCCAAAGTGTACCCTTCACACAGAACACAGAGGCATCTATGAAAAGAGAAATGAGCCGCAGAGGCCACAGGGCTGGCCCTGCCTGTGGTGCTGTCCTGTCTCTCATGCAGAACGGTGCCCCTGTCTCAGTTCCCATTCTTGCAGGTTATGTTGTGTTGTAGTCAGCTGGAAACACACAATTTCCAAACATGAATCATTTCAACATTCCAGGACCAGCAAAGCAAATAAGAAAAGCGTTCTGACAAACTGTGTAACTTTGTTTTTGGTGGTAGCTACTGTGCTTCCCAGAGAAGGTGGCTCTCGTCCTGTTTGAGATAAACCGATTTGTCTAGCAGTCAAGTTAAACAAGGAGATTCTTTGAGACCATTCTGGGGACACTATCACTTTCTCTTGACATTCAGCTCCGTAATCATGAGACTTTATTATCCTTGGGGTTTGACACAAGCCCTTGGAGAACTCTGAAGTGATTCCTGTGTCCAGTTATGACAGCAGGGTGAGGCCAGAGGGGAAAACAGACACTTCATTGTGGATAATTTGTACCAGGCAGTGAATGTCACCCATCTCCAGTAGATACATTTCTCGTCTGTGTTGCAGGAAAAACTGCATTTGTGGTCTCCAAATACACACATCACTACCTTCCTTGATTGCTGGGGACATTCAAGGGTCTGGTGGACTCTGAGCATTGGTCCGGCCCCTCTTAACACGAGTGTTCCTGTTATTTCCATCTACTGTTAATTTTAATCTATAGGACCACAGAAAAGCTGTATTAGTCATGTGTTGGGGAGTAGTTTATAACAATGTTTTCTTTAAAAGAAAGAGCAATGCTTGGTATCTGTCTTCTGCTTCTCCTCAGCATAATATTAGCAAATGTTGTGGAATCTGTGTGAATCCCTCTTTATTAGCCGGTCTTCACATGTGGCACCCTGCAGTGGGCGTCAGCAGGCTTCTCAGATGCCACTGTTCCCTCAGCTGTGTAACAATCTTCCCTGGTGCACTAGGGCTCACTGCACACCCTCAGTTTGAGGACTCCCTGCACACTCTTCATTTGCTGTACCACTCTCTAGCTCATGAATGCTAGTCTCCAGGTGGCTGGTCTCTGTTTGTGTCCTTGGATAAACCTTCCCACATTTGTGGAGTCATCAAATAATGACAAAACACAGCAGAAATGCTGCAGGGTGATCTCTGAGACCTCACGTGCACCTCAACCCCACAGCCAGGCTCCTGTGAACCGTGAGGGTTAAGTGGTTCCCTGAGGAGAAGAAGGTGGCAGATTCCAAGAGAGGGTCTTTGAAAGAAAGTGAATTCCCATTGACCCACGAATGGATTAATAAACTTTGGTACATGTATACCATGGACTATTATGCAGCCTTAAAGAAAGATGGAGACTTTACCTCTTTTGTGCTTACATGGATGGAGCTGGAACATATTCTTCTTAGCAAAGTATCTCAAGAATGGAAAAAAAAATATCTAATGTACTCATCCCTGCTATGAAGCTAATTTAAAGGTTCCATATTAAGACTATAACCCAACTGTAGCACAAGAATATGGGAAGGGAGGGAGGGAGGAGGTTTGGGTGGAGGAAGGGTAATTGGTGGGGCCACGCCTATGATGCATCTTAGAGGGGTATGGGCAAATCTTACTAAATGCAGAATACAATGTTATTGTATACAATAACTAAGAAAATGCCATGAGGGCTATGTTGAGCAGTTTGATGAAAACATTTCAGATTGTGTATGAAACCAGCACATTGTGCCCCCTTGATTGCACTAGTGCATGCAGCTTTGATTTAATATATATATATTTAAAAAGAGAGAGAGAGACTTAGGGAGGCAAAATAAATAAATAAATAAAAGATGTGGGTCATGTGAATGAAAGGTTGGTGTATGGAGGACACAGAATAGCCAGAATAGCCATTACACTCTATTCGCTGATAGGGAAGGCCTATCCTGACAGGATGTTCACTTGTTTAGATAGCGGTCTCACACTTCCTGGGAGTGGTGACCTCAGGTGCTGACCACTGTCTTTATGAGTCCAGCCGCAGTGTATCCCTGGCAGGAGCGCGGGCAGAGTTGTGTGCAGACTCCCACGTGGTGGAGGCGCGGGCCTGACCAACAGGTGGTTTCCTGGAAAGTCCCACCGTGACAGGGTGAAGCTCGTAGGCCAGGCCGGACATCCCTGTTTTCCCCTCAGGGGCCTGAGTCTGCAGAAGTGCAAACAGCTCCCACAGAGGAGCTTTGCTCGAAAAGTCAGCGTCCTGGGCAGGCAGAGACTTTTGGCCTGCGGATGGGCAGTTTACCTTAAGGAGGTTAGAACCGGAAAGCACCTGCTCCCCTGATGCGGCCTGCCCCAAGTTCAGAACTTTCCAGGCCTCACGTTTCTGCTCACTCAGCCACTACCCTTTGCTCTCTGTTCTTGGGGATGAAGGTCTTGCCTTTATCTTCACCACCCCGTTTGCATTTTTTGCCCGTCTATGTTCTTTTGGCCACGGTAGAAAGAGCCGGTGGACGCTGAGTACGGCTTCCTCCCCAGCTGGCCGTCAGGCCGGATAGGGCGCACGCTGCCTCGGCTCGCCCGCTGCCCCTCGGACGGGGGGAGAGTCCTTTCTGTCCCAGCGCGGCCTACCGCGCAGATCACGTCCTAGGTTGGGGTACACGAGAACCCCAACACTAAAATGGCAAGGCCGAAAACTGATGAGATCTTGAACTGCAAGAGGCAGCAGTGTAATGAAAGGAAGTAGAATGAAAACCGAATTTAATTAGGGGTAGACCTTGCAGCCGCTCTCAACCCAAGAAACTGTATTAAAGGGCCACAGCATTAGGAAGGTTGAGAACCACAGCAAGGGGCTGCAAGAAGTCTACATCAAAAGAGTAAAAGAAAGTGGATGTAAAAACAATAATGAGTGTTTGCGAAATTCGTTTTGCCAAAGTTTTAATACCGGCATTACCTTTGGTCCGTACAGCTGTGCTGTGAGACTGGTGTGAACCACTACCATCCTTTTACTTATGAAGAGACGAAAGGTTAAATAGTTACTGTCTTCAAGAAAATTTTCCTGAGCACACACTTTGGTATTAAGCAGTTCCTAAATGTGGTGATATTATTTTGATGCATCTATTTCGTTTTTTAAACACGTCTTCTGTGAAGGGCACTCTGTGTCGTATGCTGAGTATGTAAAGGGGGATAGTAACCCAGGAGGTTTCTCTCTGGGAGCCGGGCACTAATACCTAAACAAACACAAGGTCAGGTAAGTGCTTGATGCAAACACAGAGTTTAACAGACAGCCAACTCCATGATGGAGCGAGGCAGGTAATCTGAGGAAAACAAGAGCAAACTGAATTTTGATTTTGAAAGCCATGATCTAATGAGTTGGTATAAGTTTAAAGATGATCTCTAATGTACAGAATTAAACATTTTGAGGCCAGGAGCAGTAGCTCCCACTGTATTCCTAGCACTCCTGGAGGCCAAGGAGAGTGGATCATCTGAGTTTAGGAGATTGAGAACAGATTGTCTCTACTAAAAATAGAATAACTAGCTAGGGGTGGTGGCGAGTACCTGGAGCTCCTGCTACTTAGGAGACGGAGGCCAGACGATTGCTTGAGTCCAAGAGACGTTTTGTTAGCTATGATACTACGGCCCCCTACCCAGGGCGACAGCGTGAGACTTTCTCAAAAACAGAACAAACAACAAAACAACAAAAAACATTTTGGAGCGAGGAACAGGCTCTCATTCTGAATGAAAAATAAATATACACCTATCTACATAACATGAAATGAAGTCTTTACATAGACCTTGGTTTGATCTCCTTTATGAAATGGGATTTAAAGCAGGAGTCTTAATTGTGCATTTTAATAACCCTGGGAGTCTATTTCTAGTGTTGATTTGGCCACCAACTTGGGTGTTAGCTACAGCACTAGTAACAAAGGAGAATAATAGGCAGTTCAGGACTCAAACGTATAAAAATCTAACACCGTAAACGTATGTGTGTGTTGGGGATGGAGGTGGAGGTTGTTGGCTCACGTGAATGTAGAGGTGAGTGTGCAAACAGTTACTATCTGCTTATGTGATTCTTTTATTAGAATACTGGTAGGAATGTGGTATTAGCTAGCAGAAATCTGTAGTCAGGCAAGTTAAAACACAGACACCTGATATCAGGGCTGAGCTCCGAGTATGAACCATGGGGAAGGCTTTGTGCCAACATTTTTTCTTCTGGATCCTCTTCCCACGACCTCTGCCAACTACCACACTCAAAGTGCCGTCAAGTCAAATATCCTGTCTGATAACTAAATGTAACTTAGGCTTTTCACTTCTTCATATTTTAGTCCAGTTTCTGTATTAGTTAACTTGAGCTAGTTAACATTAGCTTTCACTTCTTCATATTTTAGTCTACTTTCTGTCCTTGTTAACATTAGCTTAGGTGTTAAAATAATTAATAATTATTATTTGTAAATAATTCATTTAAAATATTTAAGAATGGCTCTGTGGCTCAATGAGCTAAGGCGCCAGCCACGTACACCTGAGCAGGCAGGTTCGAATCCAGCCCTGGTCGCCAAACAACAATGACGGCTGCAACCAAAAAATGGCCGGTGTTGTGGTGGGCATCTGTAGTCCCAGCTACTTGGGAGGCAGAGGCAGGAGACTCGCTTGAGCCCAGGAATTGGAGGTTGCTGTGAGTTGTGATGCCACAGCACTCTACCCAGGATGACAGCTTGAGGCTCTGTCTCAAATAAAAATAAAATAAAATAAAATAAAATAAAATAAAATAAAATAAAATAAAATAAAATATTTAAGATATATGGAAGAGGACAAAACTCAAAAAATCATAAAATCAACCCGGGTTTAATCAATCTATAAGATATAATCTTTAATTTGAATATTGCTTTTAAAATATCTTGTTTTAGTGTATGCCTTGGATAGTAAATTTAACCTTTTAAAAATTTTGGTTTTATCTTTGAAAACATAGCTACATACATTTATCTCTAGATACCTTGTTCCAGTGACCCTACAAACATGAATTCTACATATGTTTAATTTCTTTATATAAAATAGCCTAGTGTTTGCATATAACCTACACATATTCTTCCACATATTTTAAATCATCTCTAGATAACTTATAACACCCAGTACAATGCACATATTGTGTAAATATTTGTTATATTGTACTGTGTTTTTATTTTATGTTATACTCTTACTTTTATTGTTTATTTTTCCTTGAATACTTTTGATCTATGGTTAGTTGAGTGTGGATGTGGGACCCAGAGACAAAAAGACTGTGTGTACATTGGTCTCTTACTACATACTAAGCAGGAATTGATTAGCCACTTTCACTCTTCAAAGTTGTCCTGATAAGTCATTATTTCCTTCATTTTACAAATTAAAAAAAAAACCTAGCATCAAAAAGATTCAGTAATTCAGGCAGGGTTACATAACTATTATATTATAAATTGAAGCCCTAGAGAGAAGAAAACAATTTGAGGAGAAACATTAAACAAGTTATAATTCTGCCTAGCCTCCAATAAAACTAATGTGATTGAGGAATACACTGTTCAAATTTCATTTTAAATTAAATAAAAAGCTGTTATGATGCTGAACCACTTCTATTTATGATCTAACTTTTAAGATTGCTTTATCCAGTGATTATATATACATATAAACTCAATGTAAGCTCGCCTACAAAATTAAAGGTAGACAAGCATTGTATTGGATGAACAATTGTTTTATCTATTTCAGAAAATATCTTTAAGGCAGTTTTAAAATTTAGTTTACTGTGTCATGATTAAATATTACTGCTCATATCTATGCAAAGCAGAGTAGTAACTCTTGGACAGATAATTAAAGTTAAGATATTCTTCTTGAGGGCGGCACCCTAAATTATAATTATGATGATTTAATTGAGCATCAAATATACTCATGATGCTCATAATGCATGAAGCAGGTGTGCAGCTGATTTTCCTATGGAGCATTTTATCCTTCACACCACTGCTGCAATGACTAAAGATCTGATTTTTACAGTTTTCCTTGTGTACTCCAATTTATACCTGTGACCAATCTTTTCAATTATCAGGAACACTGAAGTTAACACAATTTTAGTTCCATATGACAATATCCATTATATCCTCTTGAAAAATTCCTGGCAAGGGGCATTACCACAAATGTCAAGCTACGAGGATAAAGTTGTCTCATCTTTGCCTTCAATTTCGGACCTTCCTAAGAGGCAGGAGAATCATTTTCAGAAACAATTACTGAGCTTTGAATGTAATGAAAACATTGCAAGTTATTAAAATATATTGTTCATTCTGTTCCAATTGCCATCAAATAAAATACTTCTGTGTAGTGGAATCTGTTTATTTGTTATTTATTGAAATCAGAATTAGCTGGGTAGAGGAGATAATTTATGGGTGTCCAAGGTGAACACCTGAAGTTACAGCACTACCAAAAATAAAATCTACCAATCTGCTAGAACTACTTTGGTGTTTTCTTCCTCCACCTACAGAAATATGCCTGAATAGATGCTGGGTCAATGGGCATACAAGTGGGTCAGTGTAAAATGGATTAGAACTATTTGTTTCATCTTCAGGAGCGACTTTATTTCTTGTAGTAATTACATTACAATTCTCTTGTGCATAGAGCTATGGCTAGGTTTAATTCAAAACCTGTATGGGGAATAGCTTAAGTAAAATTATAAATGAACCTACAAGAAAATAATTTTGACCTATTTTCAAGGTCTTGAGGGGCTTGTATGATATTGTCATCAGACATTCAACAGCAAATAGTAATCTTATTCATACAAATCAAAAATAAACCCAAAAGTATTGTCGTATATCATTTGCAATATTTCCTAGATGGACGATATAAAGGCACAATACAAAAGTAATTAATAGTAAGTTGAATGACCATATAATATATTGTTCAAACTGGGACACCTGGCAGATAAAATGGGGTCTATTAATTTAATTATTTATGCTGGAACTGGAGGCAAAGTCCAGGACCATCCTGCACAAACTGGGTTTTATGGTTCCATAACTATAGACAAATATACTTAAAAAAATAACTAACAAAGGAATAGCTTTCATGAAATAATTATTTAATCATAATTATATGATGTCGATAAATACTGTACTTTTGTATTTAGATGTATACTGCTTTAAAACTATGCACTGATATTTGTGAAAACCTAATCTGTTCTTTGACATCTGTGTGCAAGTTTCAGTTCATGTGTTTTCATGGCAGCAGAGAACAGCGGCTTGGTTCTTGGCCTATATTCTGGGCTTCCATGGCTCACATCAGTTTATACAAAATAGCCTAGTATTTGCTCTCTTGGCTCATCCTGGATTTTTCTACACTGGCATATCTGGTACTTTTTCTCTGACGTGGACCATTTCTGCAGAGGGTGTCTCTGAAGAATGGGGATTTTTCTCCTGCTCAGATGAAAGGCATCTAAATCTTAATGACAGAACCTTTTCAGTATCTCTTTGTTGCCAGATTCCTGGGGCGCACTGAGAAAGTTTAAATATGTTGCCTGCCTTCTTGCTTCATTTAGAAATAACTTTCCTGCCGAAGTTAGTCTACCCTTCTGGGTATTCTTGGTTTCCTTTTTATCTATCTGGGCTTGCTATCTAGGTACTTATTGTCCCATAGCATTTGAACTGAAAAACAGAAACAGAAAATAAAATAAAACAGTTTTAGAAACAAACATAGAATTAAATCGTACCATTGACTTATCCGGGCTTCCCAGTCTGATATACAGAGGGTGATTATGTGAAAAAAGAGAAAAAAAGTAGGGGGCGGCGCCTGTGGCTCAAAGGAGTAGGGTGCCAGCCCCATACGCCAGAGATGGCGGGTTCAAAACCCAGCCCCGGCTAAAAACTGCAAAAAATAAATAAATAAATAAAAAATCAACAGGATATCAACATGCATATACGCATCAATTAGTAAAATAATCGTATCTAAACAGCTTTTCCTGGCTATAATTATGAATATTTCCATCCATATGCTCATATTCTTTAAAATACATGTTAGAATTTCTGTCTAAATACAAAATTGTATTTATGTAAGTCATATTTTATGTGTGCAAATTAGAAGAAATAAGAGGATGATTTATAGATACATATACTTGTGGAGGGAGGGTAAATGTTGGGATGACACTTATGGTGCATCTTGGAAGGGACAGGTAAAACCTACTAAATGCAGAACACAAATGTTTTCACACAATAAACGAGAAAATCCCATGAGGGTTATGTCAAACAGTTGGATGAAAATATTTCAGATTGTATATGAAGCCTGCACACTCTACCCCATGATTGCACTAATGTACACAGCTATGATTTATTAAAAAATTAAAATTAAAAATTAAAAAAATGCAAAAAAAAGAAAATGACTGTGAAAAATTATTGACGTGATGATAAAGGGTAATTAGTTAATATTACCAAATTTTAATTTTTTCACAAATTTGATAAACTTATATACTTTTAAATAATTCAATAACATGAAAGGAAGGTAGTTCTACAACTAAATTTGCAACAATAGTGACCTTTTACTGGGAACTTACAATTTTCTGTACTCATTGTAGACACACATGGACCCGTGCCTTCTCTCATCCTCTCTACCTTCTAGGAAGTCGTCAAGAACCTCAGTTTCCCCCCGAGGAGCATCAGAAATAAGAGAAGCACAGGGATTTTCCTGGAATAACATAGTCTTTAAGTGGCAGTTCGTAGGTTCAAATTCTGATTTACCTGATTTCAAACCTCCCAGCTCCTTCAGTTCTCTCTCGTTTCCTTACATCAGAATGCACGGATATTTGTTGAACCTTAATTGTAATTTTCAGATTCACCTTTTAAATAATGTGAAGTATACCTGTACCATTAAAGCATGATCAGGAATGTGAACAGTGAAAAGCAGAAATCGTCTTAACATAGCCAATATGCTATTTTTGTATGAGGTGTAGCCAATATAAACTCACAAATATGAATCATCAAACTCATGCTTTCCTTTCTGGAAAATCCCCAAAGTGTTAATATTTCTAAAATACCTGAATAAGTTCCACAGAGTCTGAGTGTAAGGTGGAAAGCTGAGTGCTATGAAGAATACTATTAATAAATCAATATTTGAGTGGTATATCTTGGTTGTTTCATGTCATATTTAAAATGGTGACATAAAAAAATGAAACTAATCTTTCAAAAAGATTTAATATTCATGTTTTTAAAAATATATACCTTAAACAAGGTAGTTTTGGTTTAGTATATTTATATATCTATATCTTAAAAGAATTACAATTCTATAGTTCTGATTTTTTTCTTTCAGATCCAGAGTTATGTTCTATGCTGAAGTCATTACCAAAAGTTCCTTAGCTGTTAGAGGAGAAACAGTATTTCATTTGGCCCCAGATATTGTTTGTGTAATCTCTGGTTTTCTGAGCATTTTCTAAAACATCTGGAGATTGGGATGCTTACCCCAAACTGTCCAGAGGTGAGTAGGAAGAAGGTGATTATATAATTCACTCAGTTTTATAAAGACACTGCCTAGGATTTTGTGCATACATACCCAGGATTCTATGCCCAAACAAAAACATACTCAAGAGATTAACAGTTTAATTAGGTTTGTGCAAACACTTTAAATTATAATTTGGCCCAAATGCTTAATTAAGGTAAATTGCAGAATTGGAATGAAACCGTTGGAATGAAAAGGCAACTCATTAACTGATGTTACACTAAATCAATATAATTTTTTAAATGCATGATTATTTTTCTCTTAACCATAACCTGAACGTGAATGATACCTCATTAAATCCTACAGGACGATCTCTAGTTAATAGTGGCCAGTTCCACTGAGTTAATTAAAACAGTGTTTTTTGCTTAAGAAAAAGACTGTCTAAGAAAGAAAATTGATTTCCTTATATACTATACTGAACTTCAATTGGTGTTCTTAGATATTTGAAGAATTTTCTTCGTAGAATGAATAATAGCTACTTTCACACACACACATAGTATATTTCCTTTTTTTTTTTTATAGAGACAGAGTCTCACTTTAATGCCCTTGGTAGAGTGCCGTGGCATCACACAGCTCACAGCAACCTCCAACTCCTGGGCTTAGGCGATTCTCTTGCCCCAGCCTCCCGAGTAGCTGGGACTACAGGTGCCCGCCACAACGCCCGGCTATTTCTTTGTTTTGCAGTTTGGCCGAGGCCAGGTTTGAACCCGCCACCTTTGGTAGGGGGGCTGGTGCCCTACTCGCTGAGCTGCAGGCGCTGCCCACACACACATACACATAGGAACACAGAAAAAGAAGGTTCACAAAGAAAGAAGTGGTGTCACTAACTGAGAAGGAATTTTCTTCTTTGTAGAGTAAATAATAGCTACTTTCACACACACACACACAGGAACACAGAAAAAGAAGGTTTGCAAAGAAAGAAGAAGTGAGTGTCACTTAGTCCACTTGCAAGCTAACAGTTTAGCCTGCTTCAATACATAGATGTGACAAGAGGCATGAGACTCGTAAAGCAGAGACAAAGGACATCATTACTCACAGCAAAAGCAGTAACCAGCGTCAGTAAGATTGCACTTCTCTCTGACCCCTAATTCACACCGGGTGACATGGGGAGATGGATTATACCTACCTTCCAAATAGGCTTTCTCACAGGGGAAGAGCCCAGAGTCTGAGCTAGCAGCAAGCTTTGTAGCAAGCAGCACAAGCTGGTTCTCTACTCTGCAGAGAGGGAGAATTTGTATGGTCATCGTTCTTTTGCATTTTTGACCTAATTCACTGGTTATGCGGCTAATGATCTCAACTGCTCAGAATCAGAAGAATAAATCTTGAGGTTGGCACACTCAGAGTAATGTCCAGGAAGACTTGTGGCCTATGTTGGGCCTCCATCCAAATAGTGAGTCATCAGTTTGATGTTTTGCTTAGTCACTTACATGGAAATCCTAATGTGAGTCTTGGTTTGTCATGCAATGTCACACTGGACAAACACCGTTAAATGGATCTAAGAAACCAGCAAATACAATAAATCTGTTTCTTAATTTGGACTCTGAAATTTATCTCCTGAAATCGCTTCCTCCCTGAACAGAGTTCTTTTTTACTTCTTTGTAGGTTATGTTTAACTGTCACTGTCAACACAGGTACCATTTAGCTTTGCGTTAGTCCAGGTCATGAGAAGAGCAAAAATCAAGATAAGATTAAACGTGCAAGGATTTAATTAGGTGAAATGTCCATAAGAGAAAATGGAGAGGAAACTAGAAGAACCAGGGTAGCTAAGAGATGACTATGCAAACGTGACCTGGAATACAAGGACAAGAGAAGGAGGACATTGAGGTGAGAAGGTCCTGGGCTGCTCTAGGGACTAAGGCATGTCTAACAAGGCTCTGGCATCCCGGGGCCAAGCAGCCATTCAGAGAAGCCCTGTGCCTCCCAGGAAAAGGTGGGCCTCAGTAGCCTGCTGTGCTTAGTTGTTGAGGAGAAGCCCTGACAGGTGCGGCTACTGCACAGACATAGCTGAGATTCCAGGGCAGCTTCTGTTGTCCTCTGTTACTTGTGCTCCTCGTAATCGGGAGCCCACAAGGTGCAACCCTGTGGCTGCTGCAGTTTCCTCCTGATTTAGATATGACTTCAATGCTTCCTCTCCTGATGCATGAAGCATCCTCGTATTTCTTTAAGGTTTTACATAGTTATTCGGAATTTCAAACATCACCTCCAACTTACGTTGTCATTGGAAAATTACACAGATAAAATTTTGAAAGCAATTCTGGAATTTCTAATTAAGCTTAAAAAAAAGAAGAGGTCACTTTACAGCATAAGAAGTCAACCTTACAAAAACAAGGCAAAAGAAAGTAAAGTATCGCATGTCCAATGAACGAATGGATAAACAAAATAATGTTGCCAGTGGAATTGGAAACTTTGGTCCTTCATGGGTCCTGTTTAAGGGGAAATATTCTATTATAAGAAAGGTGAAGCTAAAGAGAGGACAGGCTTAGACAATACCAACCAGGATATTCAAAAGTTAAAAAAATGGAAACTTTTAGCAAATTGACTAATACATTAACTGCTTTGAGCCTCGTTATGAGGTTTTGAATGAGATTATAAAGGTTGGCTTTTTTAAGGTATATGTTTACATACTTTTAACATATCTATAGAACATTTGGCAGAAATATACACTTGGCATTTTATTGTAACAAAATTATTACTCTCTATTCATTAAAATATATTTTTGTCTATTTATCTATGTGTACATTGGACCTTTAATCATGAGTTTCTGTTGCTTAGACATGTATTATCTATTTGTTGGTTAAATTATTGAAAAATAGTATCATTTTAATTTTTCTTCTTTTAAATCGATGAACACATAATTATGCACATCAAGGATTAACTGTAATACTATGGATAAATTTATGATTTAAAGTAATTCACATTGCATTCATTTTCAGATTACTTGCTAATATAACCTTTAAATCTTTTTAAACACTATTTTTCTTTTTGTACTTTTGCAAAACTGATTCATCCATTTCAAGCAAGCATTGAGTTGTTTTTTGTATGAGTATTGTAGCTATATTGATGTAGTTGAAGTTTTATTTATAGATTACTATATTACAGTCATCAATGTCATGTTAGTGCAGCTAACTGAAAAGTAAAGGTTTTGGAAAGTGTTTTCTTTTGCCACATTATTAACATTGTCTTAAAGCTCTGATAATTGGATCAAAACTTTTTTGTTACTCTAGGGGAAAGGCAGGAACAGTCTAGGAAAAGAGAAGTCAGTTCAAGTTCACAGCGGCTAAGAGTGGAATGGGGGTCATCAGAGGCTGGAAAGAGTAGGTTGGGAGAAGAAAGGATTAAGGGAGGTTAGTTAAGGGGTAAAAAAGCATAGTTATAACAAACAAATTCTAGTGTTTGATAGCACAGTAGGGTACATTTCAAAATAGATAAATATTTGGAATGATCCCAAGACAAAGAACTGACAAATGTTTAGGGGGCTGGCTTTATGTTATAATTACCTTGACTTGATCATTACATATTGTATACATGTATCAAAATATCACATGTATTCCATAAACATGCACAATACTGATGTATCCATAAGTAAATAAAATGTTCCCAGATACCACATATTCATCTTCTCCAACCCTTTCCTGCCCCCCCAAAAAAAGAAAATTACAAGGTGGGATATTGGTTTGAAATGAAAGTCAAGTCAATGAATGAGGAAATGCTCCCTCTGTGGAGTATTAAGACAGAGCATGGACGTCTACAACAGAGTATCCATCACGCTAATATAATTAGAGACCTATGTGGAACTTAAAGCAACCTTCCATTCCATCCCTCACAAAACCACTCTGACTTTCCCATCCTGAGACTTCTAGAGATTTCAGAGATGATCCAACAGAAAATCTGGGGGGCTTGGAAAAAATCTAAGGAGATCATTTTGAGAGTTTCGAAACAAAGTAGTTTCTGCCCTGATATCCAGTGGGAATTACATGCCTGCAGTGATTGAGCGTCTATAACAACAAATAATTTTCACACTGGAATAAAATTCAGGAGATGGCTTGAGACAGCTTTTCCACTGCACAAGAAAGATGAGAGAAAAATGTGATAGAACAGACAGTACCAATCACCATATACAAAAGTTTAAAGTAGTTTGAAAGATAAAATTGGTCAATCTTTTAGCAGATGGAGTCACACATTGGGTGCTTTGAGTATTGCTATTATTATTGTCTTCAATAAAAGATTATGAAGGTTGCATTTTTTAAGGTATGTGGATTTCAATGCAGTAATATAAAAAATGCTAAACACAAAAGGTTTTCACTGACACTAGTAAGAACTTAGCTCTTACTATTCTTCGATACCCTTCTAGCTAAACCTGAACTCCCCAACTAGCACCAGCTAAACCCTAACTCCTCTCTTTTTCCTGCCTCTCCCCCCCCATTACTAACACAACTTCAGCAGCCCCATATTTTCTGAGCATGTGAACAGTGAACAATTCTCAGAACAAGGTAAACTTTGAGTTTCATCTTCTATAAATTCTTCATAGTTTCAAGCTTTTCCTATAACTATCATCTCAGAGCTGTTACTTTTTTTTTTTCTTTTTTTGGCTCTTTTAAAAAAAGGTTGAGGTGATGACTCCTGGTTGATTTTTCTGCAATGGGAGAGACATAATAAAGGCGACTGTTTTGATAGGGGATAACTTTATTATTTTCAAAGTGTGTGCTCAAAATAATATACAACACACCTTAAGAGGACATCTGTGACATCTTTCCTACTTAATGACTGAATGTGGAAACTTAAAAAAAATAGAGGTAGAAAATGTTCAAATACTCTATCCTATGGCCTGTTTTTGTCCCTGAGACTGTCCCTAAATTTAAAATTTAACATATTTCTTTGATTTGGAACATCCTTTAATACCTGAAAAGTGAAAAGAAATACTGAAAAATTTCTAATCAGAAGTGTTTTTCACTCATCATATATTGTATGTGAACTATGTTCAGGGCCTCAGCTTTAACTCATTTAAAAGGAGTCAACTTTAAAAACATATTTTGAGAGACCCTTAGCAAAGATTATTTCCTCACCTTTTTGGTGAGAAAAATATTGAAAAAGTTAAGGTTTCTCTATTTTTTTTTATTGAATCATAGCTGTGTACATTAGTTCAACCATGGGGTACAGTGTGGGGGCTTCACATGCAATCTGAGATATTTTTATCAACCTGATTGACATACCATTCATGAGATTTTCTCGTTTACTATATGAAAACATT
>CAUYON010155437.1:0-10507 GCA_963573935.1 Arctocebus calabarensis | reverse complement strand
AAGTCTGGTTTTCACCCAGGGTTCAGCCTCCTCCACCCAGGACGCACTTAGATGTCTTGTGTAGAAAGCCTGTGCTTGGGAAAGAAGCAATTTTGAAAAATAGCCTAGGATGAAGGAGGGAAGGGGAGGGACAGGGAAAGGTGATGGGTGGGTCGGTAAGAGGGAGGGTCAGTAGGGGGACCACACCTATGGAGCATATTGCAAGTACAAGTTGGATCTAGCAGGTGTAGAACACAAATGTCTTAATGCTGTAATTGGGTAAAAGAGGTGAAAGCTATGTTGATTAGTGGCGTATAAGCACTCCAATTTGTACAAATAATCAACACAACGAATCCCATAATGGAGTAAATGTATGTGTGATCTATGTACAAATGACTTAATAAAAAATAAATTAAAAAGAAAGAAGAAGCAATTTTAACAATGGGATGCTTGTTTTCCACTGTGGACGGTTTGCTGCACCCACAGAGTGTGTGCTGTGCACGGTGTCCGCACTGTGGGTCTGCAGGGGAAGGAGACCTTGGCCCCCAACCAGCTTCACTCTGCCTTTCTTGACCGAAATTCAGAAAAGCCTGATTTGAAAAAGCCGTGCACCTTCAAGATCACATCAGTGCTGTCCTCATGTCTAAGTGAACTTGTTATGGCAAAATGTCTAGGACTAGCTTCAGATAAACTATAAAGGCCTAAGAAAAATGACAGCCAGATGAAGCAGCTAGACCAAATCAGGAGACCTACACCAGGTTAAGGAGGAAAAACACTGAGTCGTTGAACTTTTGTAGCATTTGTGTGACCTGATCAGAAGAAACAAGTCTCAGTCCAAATTGAATTACTGGTGTTTTTTTCTCTGCCTTGCCAAAGGCAGTATGTCTTACTGATATACCCTAATGGGTTCATTGTTTGGTGTAGTTCACTTAGCTCAGGGAGAAGGCAGCGTCGACAGGTGTGCCAAATGGTCATTGAGGCTACATTTTAAAAGGAACATTTTATTTTTCTATTGTACTAGTTGATGGTGCCATTACTTTGCCACAGTAGAGTCAGTGACCCTTGCATTAGATTGTTAAAGCTTAAGAATTTCCAAATAGAATGAGTCCAAGTGCATCTCATCAAAACCAGCATAAAGAAAATACATCTGCTTTGGCTGGAGTACAATATTTGACAGTTCCTTCCTTACATAGTTAATGCTAAAGACAGTGAGATCAAAGTAGCAAATTTTATACATCAGGAATAATTTTGAAATGTAATCTAAAAAAAGTATGAGTTAGTTAGTTATTATTATACTTACTACAGAAAAAACTGCTAAGGCAGGAGGATCATTTGAGCCCAGGAGTTGGGGTTACAGTGAGCTGTGACTGCGCCATGGCATTCCAGCCTGGGTGTCAGAGAACACCGAGTCTCAAAAAAAGGAGGATCATCAGGGAGAAGGAGGAGGAGATCGAGGAGGAGGAACAGGGATGAGAGGAGGAGGAGGAATGGAAGAGAAAAAAAAGAAGAGGTATTGAAACAAGGGTGAACGGCACATGTGTAATCATGTCTGGTGAACAGCAAAGCTCAGACTTAAACTTGGGATTAGGGACTCCTGGCACAGAACATGTTGCTCTTGTTACTTTTTTACACATCCCCTGACAGCCCACCACATACCCCTTAACAAGTTCGAAGTAACCCTGAAAACAGGGCAGGTGGCCTTCCAGTCCTAGAGGAGACTTAGGCCGCAGGAGTGTTTGGACAGAAGAGGGAAGATGGTGAACAAGAGTGTAAGCTCTGGCCTTCTTCCCTTCACCTTGGGGGAAACACAGACCCCTAGCCTAGGTTTTATGAGGACTAAGTAGGAAAATGCATGTCGGATGCCAGCGCCGAGCCCTCGTGTTCTGAGGTCTGAATTGTAGATCTGGCCTGACTTTCAGAGGGAACTCCAGGCTGAGAGCAGCTTTATCCTTCGGAAGCCTTTCAGGAGCTTAGCGTGGGATGTGTGCAGATCAGACTCCATCAGTGACAGCTGCCTCTCAAAACCATCTGCAGGGAAACCACATTGCAAATGGTTGCGTGTTTCCTACTCAGTGACCACTCTCCTACCCGCGGGACGGGTGGGCAAGCCTCCGGTGCCTGCACCTCAGGAGGTGTGTGCTAAGCTGCTTCCCTGTCTTTGTCTGGGACTGCAGATCCCAATTTGGGCAGGGTGGCTTCTCTGGCGGAGCCTGAGTGGATGACCAGAACCTTGGAGGGGCCCCTCATGGGTGGACGGGCCTCAGCTGTGTGGGGGGATATCTGGGGCATGATGTAAGACTGAGCTGTTTGCTTAGCTCTGGTTGAGACCCATATCTGAGGCTCTGCTGGAATCTTTTTCCGGTTCCTGCCGTTTCTGTTACTGATATCTATTTCTTGCCCCTTTCAGAGCCTCCTACACACAATGAAAGGCTTTCACAGAGCACCATGCCCTGCGTGCCCTTCCCTCTCTCACAACCTGTCCCCACATACACTCAGGCCTTTAGGAACAGGCCAGGCCCTCGCCGATGAAAAGCAGCGTGTTTCTTACCAGCAGGCCGCCTTGTCCCACATCATGGCTAGTTCTGAGAATGAGCCCTGGAGAGACAGGTTACCCAGAGTGAGGCACTGTGTGTCCCAGAGTCATCCTCTGACAGAGCCAGGGACATCGTTCATGTTTCCAGAGTTTGCAGTGACCCAGTGGCTGTTTATTTCTCACCTTATCGTGGATTAATGATCATAAATATGAACACATATCAATCCCCAACACAGGGGACTAGGCGCTGAGCCCCTGGCCCCTTCCCGTAATCAGCTGCTATAAACTTTACCTGTTGGACAGGCCACTTCCACTCAGCAGATCTAAATGTGAATCCGTCATCACCTCCACCCGGTAGCCTCAACCCTGGGTTCTCTGCAGCCCAGGGCACAGAGGCTGCATCTGCCCGCCTCTAACCCCAGGGACTTCCCCTTCCCTCACCCTTATCCAGTTAATCACGAAGCCCCGTGAGTCACCATAGAGTATCTCTCGCCTATACCCTCCTCCCTTGCACATTCTCACTATCCTTGTGTCTCTTCCTTCCCTCATTCTTCCCTGGACTATGACAACATGGTCCACTCGCCGGAGAAGCTTTCAAGTCATAACAACGTCTGGGCCTCATTTCAGACCAATTACACTTACTGAGGGAGGGAAGGAAGGGTGGAGTCCGGGCACCAGTAGTGTTTTAAAAATATCCTCATGTCATTCAGATGCATATCCAGGGCTGGAAACTGTTGTGCAGCTATACCAACCTGACCCGTCACTCACTCCCTTGCTTGAATAGAATGGCCTATTCTTACCTGAACTTGAAGGAGTCTTCTAACTAAGTCCCTTATCCTGGTTCCCTCTGCCATTGTCTCTGCCCCTGTAAATGCATCATCCTTGGGACTCTCTCTGGCCTGGGAACAGGCGCTGCCCTCTGCCAGCCTCTCACAGCCCTCCCTGATGTCAAATATTAGCAGTGCTACAGGCCAACTCTACTTGTCATGAGTACATAAAACAAATCATGCTTTTAGTTCAAATTTATTTTTATGTGGACATACCCCAGCAGGATAATACAGTAGAACTTCCCTAGCTGGCCACCCCTACACTGACCACCTCCTCAAGTTGACCTAATTTTCAGTTTTCATAACCAGATCTGCACCACATGTGTTCAGTGGAAGTTCCTTACGTTGACTACTTCTGTATACTGAGAAGTTTGTTACAGTCCCTTGGATGGTCAACTAACAGAGTTTCTACTGTATTTTAGAAAGCCTTAGTTTGGAGAAAAAAGACCTTGTCTCTGGCTCAGATATAAACTCAGAGGTTTGTGGACCTCAAAAGAGTCACCCTCTGTCTGGCTCTTGACTTCAGTCTGAAGTGAAAGACCTAGACAGGACACTTTCTTACATAACAAGGACAGAACTTCATGACAGGCCCCGCTAAAGGCATGGATTTCCCTCTGAGCTACTTGTGTTCCCACAAGTTATTTCTCACCGTGAAGCGTTCGTTTTCCTCTGTAATGGAGCTGCTCCCAGCCCAGATTTTATGATAACTAGATATTTTTGCCTGTGCTTTGTATGTTTTATTCAAATCAGTAGAAGTTTGAAGGGTGAATGGATTGAAGGTTTCATGGGAGGAATGCAGGAAGAATGAGAACGTGATTGTTAAACATCCAGGAAATGCCAAGGACATGGGGGAAGAGAATATGGGACAGTCTGAGGTCCCCCACGGCCACATCCCTGACTCCTTCTCTACAGGCAGCCACCAGCATTGTCCTAACAATAAAGAAGTTCGTTACTTGGGGGTTTCCTACTCATTGAATATACTTCTGCATATCGGCTAACACCTTCAGGGTTTCAACTGGAAAGCTCTAATCACCCCCTTCGCCTTCCAGGTTGAGCAACCAGGTGTTTTCAAATGGAATCATGGGGCATCAATAAGCATTTTACAAAATAGCATTCCAATGACCTAAGTGTCACTGAATTAAAAACAGATGGTTCACATTGCCTCTTAAACATATGTGTTTGAAAACTAAAGGAAGGAATACCGGACACAAGTTCACTGGACATTGTTTTCCCAGTCTTTTGTGGTTAGGATGCCAGTGCTACACATTTGGCTGAACTGAAAGGCCTCATACATATGCTCTTCATCAGACAGTCTTCATTACCTATAAAGATGGAACAAGCTTCCATCATCCCCAAAAGATCGGTGTGCTTAACTTTGGCAGTGTACACTGGAGTCACCTGTCGAGTTTTGACAAGCAAACTGAGGCTTTGATCTCTTCCTTGGAAATTCAGATAATTGGTCTTCAATGGTTCAGTCTTTGTGTTTTATTTCAAGCTTCCCAGGTAATTCTATTGGGCGGCCAAGGCTGAGCTTGAGGTGGCTATCACTGGGGCCTCCGGGTTCCCTGAAACAATTTTCTTTGAATTAGTTAGAATGAATCAGAGGAAAGATAATGTGGATCTGTTCTGTGTCCTTAAGGGCTGGAATTATATAGGAAGAAACCATGAAGTGTTAAAATGTGCATAGATAGAAAGGGATGCCTGACAAGGTAGTCACTTTTCCTCCCCTGGCCTGAGGCTAGGAAGGTCATCAATAGGAACTTCAACTTCTTATCCAAACTCCCCAGTATTAGGGGCTGAATTTTCTCTCCCCCTCCTCCCCAACTCTTATTCAAGTACTAACCCTCGGTCCCTTAGAATGTGACTTTATAGGGAGATAATTTCCTTCCTTAATGAGTTAAGATACATTCATTAGAATAGATCCTGATTCAATACTACTGGAATCGCTATAAAAAGGGAAAATTTGGATGTACAGAGTTGTATATCCTGTGTGAGGATGAGGGCAGGGATTGGGGTGGGAGTCTTACAAGCTGAGGAAGACCAAAGATGACCAGCAATACCCCAGAAGCTGGGAGAATGGTGTGAATCCCATAGTTTCTCTCAGCTCTCAGAGGCAATCCACCCTTCCCACACTAGATCTGGGATTGGTGACTTCTGGCACCATGAAACAACCAAGTTTCTATGGTTTAAGCTACCAAGCCTGTACTACGTTGTTAGGGCAGCACTAGCAAAATAATACGATATACTTAGTACTATCTGAGATTCTCTTCATTCTGAGACTCTCAGAAGAGACAAGATAATAAACTAAGAAGCCAATCAGCATCCCCTCAGCACCTGCTGTATGTCCCGCCCTCTGCTAAGAGCCTGGTAAGTCCTATCACAGCTGCAGAATTATTACAGGTCTTAACAATTAGAGTGATCATACCTACTTAGAGATGAGGAAACTTAAGTAAAGGTGACTTAACTAGAAAAACATCATAGAGCAGAAAAAAAGAGAAAAGGAAAAGGAAGCTCTGGTTCTATTGGAGCGAGACTGCTGGAAATTTATGTACCTGAAAGTAAGTTATTTTTAAAAAATGGACTCCTGGCCTTCCAAAGCTAAGGCTCCCACTGGCCCTAGGTCTGGACTACACACAGCTGCTAAATGTAAGCCTTTGTAAGTGAGATAATCAGAGCATTTGCTGGAGAGAAAATAATCTCCGCTTGGGGTCCGAAGGGGGCTTGTCTGGGGTCTTAGTCCATGTGGGTGACCATGATAGAATGCTACACAGATGGCCTGCATGACAGACACATGTCATCTCACAGTTCTGGAAGGGGGAAGCCAAGATGAAGGTGCCGGCAGGGTGAGTTTCTCCTGGGACCTTTTTGTGGCCTGTGGACAGTTGATGTGGCCGTGTCCTCACATGGTCCTTCCTCTGGGCACACACGTCTCTAGTGTCTCTTCGTACATGCAAATTTCCACTCCTTATAAGAACACCTGCCCCAGTGGATTAGAGCCCACACTGATAACCTCATTTTGCCTGAATTACTGCTTTAAAGGCCCTATCTCCAAATACACTTACGTTCTGAGATACTGAAGTTTAGGGCTCCGATATACATTTTTGAGCTACACTATTCAGTAATGGCTAAGGGGTCAGAAGGGCTCCAGGCAGGGACTTGTGTGTGCTGGTCCCCATGGGTGACTCAGCAGAGGAGGCATCTGTGGCATCAGAGGGAGGTCATGGCTCAAAGGATCCCAGCCACTGTCAGTCGTAGAGAGGTGTTTTGTTTGTTTGCTTACCGTGTTTTCCGCTGTCTGATGGAGGTTTACCTGAAAGCAAACTAGTTGTGTTGCTTTGGCTGCTTCTGCCTGTGTGGCACTGGGTCTGCCTGGACTAGAAAGCTCTTCCCTGATTGCAGGATGCGGTGGGCATTTTAAGCCAGCTGTCAAGGGCAGAGATGGTGCCTTTCTGTCAGGAAAGTGGCAATAATGACAGTAATAGTATTTCCATCCTCAGATGGCTGAGAATATTGGCTGCACGTATAGGGCTCACGTAAGTGGGCTTGCCATGGGAGTCAGCGTCCTGCCTTTCCACACAGAGCCAAGCGGCCAGTCAGAGAGCAGAGATGAACAGCAGCCGGGGAGCGGTGGTGTCTGAGGCCTCCCTGAGGGCTTGACCAGGTGGAGCCATGAGCTCTAGCAGGGCTCAGTGTGGTTAGAAAGACAGACAGACAGACACAAAACCCCAGAGCTGCAATGAGTGACAGAATAGCAGGGTACGGGAGACCTGCCTCCTGTGCCAGCCAGCAGAGACCATTGCCTTTGCATTTGGAACAGATTTTCATTGCATTTTTTTTTTTTCAGAAGAAAAATGAGGCTTAGTTTAAAACTTGGGCGCTGGCTGGAATTAACGCTGGTGCCTCTGTTCTTTCACTGTGCAGCTGGTAGACCCTTGGCCAGCACTGTCCTCCACAAATTCGACGGACCATGTCACCAAGGAGACGCCGCAAGGCCAAGGGGAGGCACCACCCTGTGAGGTGTAGGGACCAAATGCGAGGCCCCCATGTTCCCAGCACCTTGGTTCCCAGTGCTGAAGACTGGTGAGTGGCACTAAGTCCAGGGAGTGAATGAGCAGAGCAGGCAGGTGCAAGCAGGCAGAGTGCCAAAGGTTATTAATGCACAGTACATTCCAGAAAAGGAACGGTTGGCCCCATGAGTGGAGGAGACCCTGAGTTTAACAAGATTTCTCTTTTCAGGCTGACTCCCTAATTTTATGTTAAGTGTGTGTGTAGGGGGAGTGAAGTATTCATGGTTTTTCTTGGAAACGGGTGGAGAATTCCTGGAATTGAGAATCGTCCCCTTTTCTAACCTTGTACAGCAATTTCCTGGGGTTAGCATGGTGTTTGTAAACTGTCACAGCACCAGTAGGTGTGAGTTTTACTATGTTAATGAGGAGAGGTCATTTAGGGACACGGTTAGCTCAACTGTGTGTGTGTTCCAAAGACCCTCTATTGAGGCCTGGATAATGTCTCTCCTTGAGGGTATCTGTGTCTCTTTTTGGTTGGTCATGCTTAAAGACCTTGTATTGTAGACACAAGTCTGGTCTTTAGGGAACCCCTGACACGTCATCTGTTCTTTCTTGGGGGCCCCTTCTTGTTAATTTGTCCCTCCTAGTAGACAAAGCATCTCCTAGCGCCATGTGCCTCTCAGTGGGCACCCTGGACAAAGCACCTGTTCCCCTTCCCCCTTGCCCCCAATACCACCACTCATGAGCAGTCACTGTGAGTGGACACTTGAGCTGCTCTTGTTTGCTGTACAAGCCTTATTTCCATTTCCTTTGGCCCTTTTTCTGGGCCAGTGCAGTGGTGGGAGGGAGGAGGGGGTTCCATTTGGCACCTCATTAAAAGAAGACTTGAAAATCACCAGTCAGATATAACAGGTCTACTGGGCCTTCAGCACAGTGTGGGAAGTCTTCCTTAACTTAGAGTCTTGGGGAGGAGAAATGTCACGCACTGCTCTTTGTCACAGCTGAGGAAGCAGGGCCCAGAGAAGGTGACCCGTCTACTTAACGGCACACAGAGAACTTGACACTGTATTGGGATGAGATCATCCAGGGCTCTTGATCTAGTTCAGCATCTTCCCAATGGCTCCCTTTCATGGGCCACTGCACACTTTCACTCACATTTGTCCCCAGCTTGGAATACCTTTCCTTTGGGATTTTGATATGGCCTCCAAGCCTCCCTCCAACCCTTATCTCCTCCAGAAACTGTCCCCCAGCCATACAACTGTTCCAGGTCGAGCTGTGGCTCCATCCTCTGTGCCTTCAGAGCAGTCACTTCACTGCCCTGTAGCTGGGGCCTGTGTCTTCCCCAGCTTGCAGGCAGCAGGTCTTTGTGGGCTGGAGCCAGTGTGCAGTGCAGGGCGATGCAGGGGGGTGGACAGATGGCCAGATGTGTTAACTAGATGATGTGGCTCTGAGAGTCCTGGGTGCACCGGCTTGTCTGCCCTTGGAGCTATGGGCCCATCATGGTCAGCTAAGACTTGTGAGGTCACCTTGCTTCTAAAGAAAAACAAATCCTTCTTCAACTGCACAGACAAAATAATTCAAAGGTTTTGGCACAGGCTTCACCTACACTTACAAGATTGTTTTCCAGAGAGTGTTTGTACACTGGGTGGTTGCTTTCTACTTAGAGACAACACTGGCTCCAACACAGGCTCCTTCACAAGTGTCAAAAGGCCTCAGATGGCTCCTGCGATTTTTTGCTATTGTTGTTAAGGCATTTATGTCCCCCTTTTAAATAAAAATGTTCTCTGGGTTAGGAAATCAAAGGAGTTACTTCTTTAGGTTGAATTAGTATGTGCCATTAGCAGGGTACAAGAGACCAGGGGAAGGGACCCCAGATGGTAAGGAAGTAGGGTAGGAAAGGTCATGGAAATTGAGAAAGGCAAAAGACCAGGGAGACACCATGTGACTCATCCTTTTAACTTGTGCTTGGGCAAATGCCCCCATGGGGGAAGCAAGGATTCTCCATCTTCAGACCTTTCCACGTGCTGCCTGGGTTCATCTCTGCAGACCCTAAACAGTGTGAATGCCTGGGAAGAACCCCAGACCATGACATAGACACTTTGGAGTGAATTTCTGTCATCAGCAATTGTTAAACTTTTCCAGATTATTCTAACACTAATATTCAGGCCAAGGAGAGAATTACTGATGTGAAGCCTCAACATAGCAATGATGAAGAACCCACTGTCTTAGTAGGGGCTGAGGATCATTCACACTTGTCTCCAAAACTTTAAATTTGGCCTTTGGGTCTCTTAACCCATTGTGAGAACCTTGTTGAAGGGACGTGGGGTGACAGAGCCTCTGGGACATCCTGCCCCTCTGCCAGCGGCCTTCCTACAGTGCAGCACTGTGGGCTCCAGAAGCACCTGTGTTCTGGCTCACACTTGTCTGCCTGGTAAGAGGTGGACTGATTCGTGTGTCTGCCAGACCCTCTCATCTATCTCCGTCTTTCAGTATAGACTCGAAACGTAGTGGATTTGGGCTGCTTACAGCCTCACGCAGGTCTAATCCTCTTTGGTTTAGCAGAACTGGAACCATCAGAGATGAGTGCTTTTCATTGCTCTTTGGAGGTAGCATGAGTGAGTTGAGAGAACCAGCACTTTGGAACCAAACGCACCTGGCTCCAGGTCCCAGAGCCAGCATTTCTTGGCCATGTAATGTAACCTTGTTAACACTGCCTAAAAACCAAAGCCTCAATTTCTGTTTCTGTACAATGGGGACAATAACAAGAGCACCTGTCTCAAAAAAGGAATGCTCATTTGCCATTAGCAAGACCCACAAGAAAGTTAGAGCCTTTGCTTGTCCTAAATGCCCCTGCACAGTTCAGACACACCACAGATAAGAAAATGGGCTGCTTAGAAAATAGATCAATAAAAAAGAAAATCTAAGTGTTCCATGACCTAAAATCAGACCATGAACTTCTTAGTTTTTCTTCTTAAATAATAAATGTCTTTAAAAAGTTATATTTGATGGGATTTATTTATTTATTTATTTATTTTTGTAGAGACAGAGTCTCACTTTATCGACCTTGGTAGAGTGCCATGGCGTCACACAGCTCACAGCAACCTCCAACTCCTGGGCTTAGGCGATTCTCTTGCCTCAGCCTCCCAAGTAGCTGGGACTAC
>CAUYON010155420.1:0-17638 GCA_963573935.1 Arctocebus calabarensis | reverse complement strand
ATACCTTTTTGTTTGTGTCCTCGGGGTCTCAGGTCACCCCTGCAGGGTTGATGTGCGCTCTTCGACCTTTTCTTTTGGCTCAGATCCAAACCATCGGCTTTCTTGCTGAGTTTCTGTCCTTTAACTCTCCTTCTGGACAGGCACCTCTGCAGAAAGCTGGCTACAGATCGCCATCTTGGCTCCTCCCTCCTTTTCTACCATTCTTGAGATACTTTGCTAAGAAGAATATTTTCCAGCTTCATCCATGTTAACTAATAAAAGAGGTAAAGTCTCCATCTTTCTTTAAGGTTGCATAATATTCCATGGTGTACATATACCACAATTTGTTAATCCATTTGTGGGTCAATGTGCACTTGGCCTTTTTTCTTGACTTAGCAAAAAACTTTTTTTAAAGTCTCAATACAGATTTTGAAAATTCAGACTGTGCCTTCTGTAGGTTTAGAATTGAAATGTATACTGTAAACATAGTATTAAAAAAATTCAACTTGAAGAGTTTAAATACAAAGTTAGTAAAGCAAAACTTAGGAACACAAATTGTCACAGAGTCCTCTAATTGATGCTTATGGCCCTCAGTAGAACAGATGCAGGATCATAAAGGTAGATGATTATATTAATTCAACAGGGAATATGGAAGATGTAGAAGAGTGGATATTGAAAGTGTTTGAAAAAAAGAAAATCAAAGGTTAAGTTGAAGAAAATTGGGAATTACTATATTTGATGCTGAGAGACAGGAAATGGTAAAATGGTCACAAAAGCACTGGATATGACAATGATGTTGAAATAAGTAGAAAGAGAGAGAGACATTTGAAAGATGTCTTTTTATTGCAAGGTTAATATGCTATGTATAGCATGCTAACATTTAAGATTTATTTGATGGACTAGATTCAGGGTAAGGCTGTGGGAGAGAATTTCTAAACAGAAAAATTAACAAAGGCTGTTACTGTTAAAAAGTCAATGTTAGATTCAAGGTGTCAATTACCTTTCCCCAGGATTCTGGTTAATACAGTATATATAAGCTTGATAACAATTAAGATTTTAGCTTATTAACAATACTTCAAGGGTCTACAAATGGACAGCTTTGTGACAAAGATTTAAATGGAATAATATTTTCTAAAAGATTTAAACTACCTACTCAAGTTCAGTCTTTGTCATCAACTTCATAGTCATGTTAAATCTACAAAGCAAATTCTGACTTATGTACTTGGTTTGACTACCAAACTGTGTAATGACAGAGGAAGGTAAAAGAGAGTCATGACCTGACCAGATTGTAAACACGTGGAAAAAGCAGTGGAGAAGAGCCTCATTCATTTCATACCAGTTCTCAAGACAGGTGAAAATGAGGGAAGGAGAGGGAAGGAGAAGGAGTAAGAAGGAGAAAAAGAGAATAGAGACCGAGGCTGCATTAGTTTCAATCCCAACAGCAGTATAAAAGTGTTCCTTTCTCTCCACATCCATGCCAGCACCTGCAGCTTTGGCACTTCGTGTTATGGGACCTGAAATCAACCCAAATGCCCATCAACCCATGAAGGGATTAATAAACTGTGATATATCTATATCATGGAATACCATTTGGCCATAAAAAGATAGAGAGTTTACATCTTTTGTATTTACTTGGATGGAGTTGAAGCATATTTTTCTCCATAAAGTATCATAAGAATGGAAAAGCAAGTATCCAATATACTCAATATTAACATGAAGTCAACAGATAAGCAACTATGAGAGAAAAAATTCATATTCAAGTGGGGAAAGGGAAAAGAAAAAAGGAAAGAGGAAGGGGCATTGGTAAGTTCTCACCTAACATGCACAATATAAGGGTAGACAGCACACCTCCTGGGTGAAGGGCTCAACTACAGTTTGAACTTTACCGTAGAAATGCGAATGATGTAGCCTAATCATTTGTACCTTCATATTAATCTGATATAAAAATAAATAAATTTAGAAAGAGGATAAAGATAGAGATTGAGAGAAAGAGAGAAATAGAAAGAAAAACTCATGCCCCATTTGTGAGGCCAAATGAGAGCAGCCTCCAGAAAAGGAAAACCCTGTTTCAGTGGATGTCAAGGTCTGCTAAATTATACTAACATACTAACCAATCCTTCTCTTTTAGAGTCTAAGCTACCCAAGGAAGGGAAATACACTCTGTCTTCCTCTAGTCATCCTTTTTCACCTAAAGAGAGAAAGGAAAACAATGGGAAATGCTGGGGAATTTCACAATTAAAGATTATCAGCTCACCAAAAGTATGAGAAGTGATCACAGACTACAGAATGCTTCTCCTCCTTCCGTGCCTCCCACCACATAAGGAAAGGCCTATTCCCGTAGCTCCTTTTATACAATATATTGTGTCCACTTTTCTTTTCTTTTTTTTTCCAATTAACATTTATTTTATTATTCTTCATTACATTATTTCCCCTCACCCCCTAGTGGTAAGACAGAATTTATTCACAGAAAAGATTGTGTTCACTTTTCAACCAAAATTTACAAAGCATATTAAAAGACAAAAAAAACACTGTTTAGAGAGACTAAATAAGCATACAAACTATACCCATTTCTATATGGAAGAAATGTTGAAATTATCAGACTAGGAACTTTTAAAAACTATGTTAATATAATGAAAAATTTTAAATAAATTATAGAAACATGCAAGAATAAGTGGACAAGGTAAATAGAGAGATGGAAATTCTAAGAAGGAATCAAAAAGATATGCTAGATATCAAACAATTTTTTGAAAATGAAGACTGAATGCCCTTGATGGATTTATTAGTATATTGGACACAGTTGAGGAAAGAATCTCTGAGCTTGAGGATATGATAACAGAAACTTACAAAACTGAAAATAAGGAGAAAAAAGACTTCAAAAAAAAAAAAAGTACGCTGGGTATGGTGGCTTATGCCTGTAATCTTAGCACTCTGAGAGATTGAGACAGATGAATTACTTGAGCTCAGAAGTTCAAGATCAGCCTGAGCAAGAGTGAGACCCTGTCTCTAAAAATAGCTGGACATTGTGATGGGTACCTGTAGTCTCAGCTACTCAGGAGGCTGAGGCAAGAGAATCATCTGAGCCCAAGAGATTGGGGTTGGTGTGAGCTGTGATGCCACGGCACTATGCCCCAGGTGACTGAGTGAGACTCTGTCTCAAAAAAGAGAACAGAGTATCTAAGAACTGTGGGACAATTTTTAAAGGTGTCATACACATATCATGGCAATATCAGAAAGTAAAGAGAGAAAGAAACAAAAGCAATATTTGAAACAATAATAACTAAAAATTTTTCCTAATTAATGTCAGATACCAGACCAAACATCCAGGAATCTCAGAGAATACTAAGTTGGATAAAATCCTAGAACTGCACTGAGGCATATTAAAACTTAATAAAATCAAAGATAAAAATATCTTTCAAGAGGCCAGAGAAGAAAAAAAGCATCTTACCCACAGTGGTACAACAGTCAGTATTATATGAGTTCTTAGAAACCATGCAGGTTCTAAGACTGAATGCAGTGGCTCAGGCCTATACCTATAATCCTAACATTCAGGGAGGCTGAGGGTGGAGGATCATTTGAGGTCAGGAGGTCAAGAACAGTCTAAGCAAGAGCAAGACCCCACTTTTACAAAAAATAGAAAATTTATCAAAGCACAGTAGTGTTCCATTTCTCTACTTCTTTGTAGGTTTGGGAGCATTTGAAAGCATTGTCTTCCATGTCAGAAATCCTTTCTTCTGCTTGCTCCCCATTCTGGTACTGAGGGATTCTACTGTATTTCCTAGATCTTTGAGGGCTGCAACTTCTTGTCTCAATGGGTCAAAATCTTTGGTCATTTTGTCTTTGAATTCGTTGAATTCCTGAGACATCTTTTGGATTGCTGCTTGAAATTCTAATTCCATCTTTTCCTCTATTCCACTGATCTTAGTTGCTATCCAGACTCTGAATTCAACTTCTGAATGCTTATTGATCTCTATCAAGTCTGGATGTGGGTTCTCCCGACCTACAGACTTATGAACTTTAAAAAGATGCATTATCTGCTCATTCTATGTAGAGCAGAGGAATGAACACAGAACCTCCACTAAAAAACATTTCTATTAAGAAAAGGGAAGAAAGTGAGACACACAGTAATCACAGATCTGTAGCTCTGAAATCCCACTGAACGCATTTGAAGATCCTTGGGCGAGGGAGGTTCTTTGATTAGCCCTGATCTGTCCTCTAGGAGGGTCTTCTCTCATTTAGCATCTTCTTCACCACATCTCAAATGTGAATCATCTCCTCCTCCAGGGTTTAACCTTCAACACTTGCTTCTGCTTGTGGAAGGCTGAGGACCAAGGCTGCTGTCCGTCTCAGACTATCACAGGACTTTGTACTCCATGCTCAGAGTTTTTTGTGGAGAACACTAATCCTGGAAAAATTCAGTTGACTCTTGATCTTTTTGTTTCCAATCAGTTCCATGTGCTAATAAACACATCTAAATGTATCTTCTAGATATACTTACCAGATATGCTCTGTTTTCTTACCTCTGTATCTGCTTCTTTCAACTTAAATAGTGGCTATGTTCATGTTTCAAGTTTGGAGGCGAAAGTCACTCCTTCAATGTGATCTGTGCTCAGAGTCACATTATCCACATGTTACTGGCTGTTTGCTGCTTAAAATCTTTAAAAATTCCACTTTTTACCTTTTGGAATCTAGAAACAGTAGGCTTTTCCAACTCTACAATGCCTCAAGTTTCTGGACTTGATTTCTGTTTGTATACCTGTCGATTCTCTTCTAAACTCATTATTTCTATGCAATGTATTTCTGAACACACCAATAAGGGCCAACACACAATAAATATTAACATGGTGTTTTCCAACTTCTACCCTAGAGATGTCAGCTCAGTAATGACATGGTCCAATTTGCAGTTAGCAAATTTTCCTAATGTTTTGCTTCTGCATAACATAAATCAATTTTTTCCAGCCTTCATTAAAATATTTATTACCTACTGGCCACTCACTAATCCATGGCTACAGGGAGTATGTTCTTAATTAACCTCTCATCTTGATTGTTGTCGGCATATACAAAGGCAACTGACTTGTGGATATTGATTTTATATCCTGAGACATTACTGTATTTTTTGATGACTTCCAAGGGTCTTATATTTGAGTCTGTGGGGTTATCTAAGTATAAGATCATATCATCAGCAAAAAGAGAGAGTTTGACCTCCTCTGCACCCATCTGGATGCCCTTTATTTTCTTGTCTTGTCTAATTGTATTGGCTAGAACTTCCAGCACTATGTTGAATAGCAATGGTTTCAGAGGACAACCTTGTCTGGTTCCAGTTCTAAGAGGAAAAGCTTTTAGTTTTACTCCATTCAGTAAAATCTTAGCTGTGGGTTTGTCATAGATGGCCTCAATCAGTTTAAGGAATGTGCCACCTATACCTATACTCCTCAGTGTTCTAATTAGAAAAGGATGCTGAATTTTATCAAATGCTTTTTCTGCATCTATTGAGAGGATCATATAGTCCTTGGTTTTGCTTCTATTGATACAGTGAATAATGTTTATAGACTTTCAAATATTAAACCAACCTGCATCCCTGGGATGAAACCTTAATATCCAGTGTTGACAGGAGGGCCCTTTAAGAGGTGATTGAGTCATGAGTGCTCTGCCTTCAAGAATGGACTAACCCATTGATGGATTAATGGGTTATGATGGGAGTGTGACTGGTGGTTTTATAAGAGAAAGAGAGACATGAGCTACACGCTCAGCTGCCTGACTGTGTGATATCCTGTGCTATACAGGATTCTGTAGAGTCCCTACCAGGAAGAAGAAGGCCCTCACCAGATGTGACCCTTGACTGTGGACTTCTCAGCCTCTATAAATATAAGAATTAATTATTTACATATTACTCAGTTTCAAGTTTTCTGTTGTAAGTCAAAGAAAACAGATGAAGACATGTATCAAATCCCAAAATACCCACAATAAGGAATATGAAGTTTTGGGCAAGTTATTCTACCATTAACTCTTTTGTTTCTTCAATTATAAAATAAGCTAATTTTTTTTACACAGAATAATTATGAGGATTTACTATCATGACAAATAAAAGTCCTAGAATAAAGCCTGATATAGAATAGCCTCTCTTAAAAAAGGTTTATGAAAAGTCAATAGAGTATTTCTAATTTGTTCTAGGGTTTGTGCATAGAGGCATCATATTCTTATTTAGGACTTAGTGTTCTTTGTAAAATAATCACAGAAAGCAGTTTTGATCATCAGTACCCATACAAGCGCCCTCTCAGAAGTCTGTTGATTGCAACCTTAGCATTAAGGTTTTGGGACTTTTCGTGGTGCTCTTGGCATTCCTTCTTGGCATTGCTTTCAAAAGCTCTGATTCAAGTGTAGGTTGCATAACCACTAAAGGATGTGGGAAAGGGTTGGCCCATGGACTAAAAGGAAGAATATTGCCTTTAGATTGGTTTTCCCCCAAGGAAGTACTTGGAATAAAGTTTTCAGTGCACTCAGTTTATTTGGGAGGTGATCTCAGGAAGCTTGGTGAAGGAGTGTGGAACTGAGGCAAGGAAGGAAGTTAAGGCAATGAAAGGTGTGTTCACTTCTGGGTTAACACTGTGGGCAACTGAGAGTTACCTGGGACCTTCTAGGACACTGCAGAAAATACTTTATGCTTGTCCCATTAGAGCTTGAAGAATTTGGGTGTTTATCTTATTAATTCTTGTCTCTCCATGGTTAAGGTTCTTTCTTTCCTCAGTCATTACTCTCCAGAACGTCCAGGTTTCCTGTGTACAAGTGAGCTCGCCAGAGATGCCCCACAGGCAGAATGAAACAAGATGACTTTGCGTATCTGGGAACTACCTGCAGGTGACCTCTGAAAAAGGCTTGGAGGTATGGGTGGAAACGACAGTATGGAAACTGTTTTTAAAATAATTCTCCTGGGAATGACTGAATCACTGGGGCCCTGTGTCCATTATTTTTTATTAGCTTCTCTTTTTAATTATCACCAATTCTGGAATATACCGTACAAATTATAAATTATAATTTGCAACAAGGAATGAAAAGGTTATACATTGGAAAATTTGCTTATTTCCCCTTGCATTGTTACGTTATGTCTCTGTGCTAGGTTCTGTCACTCTTGTCCTTCTTGTTCCATATTTTGTAAGTGCCACATACTCCTTCTTTAGATGGACAGTATCAACAGACCCAGGTCTTCTCAGCTGGTCTGTTCACCCATCCAGTGCAAGGGTGAGCCACTGAGGCTGTAAGCCCAGGATATGGCAAATGACAAAAATCCCTAGCCTTTTTAAACTTTTCCCTCATCACCCAACCTCAATCTCTCTTTCCCATTTTTTTTTTGGTTATATTTTAAACTCATTTTTTTTCAGCTTAAAATGTATGCCTGGATTAGAGTTCCCTTTTTTAATCTGAATTAAAAAGTTATACTCTTTATAACTCAAACAACAACATTTTGGCAGGAAGTTAGCAGAAACATATGGGCCTCAGCATTTTGATGCCCACACCGACTTCTGCCAAAACATTTCCCTGCTGTCATATAGACAGTAGCAATGTTTGGGAGTGTTAGGGAATCATCCCGTGCAACTCAGGCTAGGGAATGCTGCTGCCTAGCAGCATTTGAGCCTACCAAGGGACTTCCCACCCCTGACTAGGAGAGTTTCCAGCAGTAGGAGAGAGGTGGAGTCAGTCAGTATGCCTTTCTGAAAGCCACACAAGTTCTGGGCAATGTCCCTTCACTTCAGGAGCCCATAGGCAGTGAGTGGACAGGACAGGAACGGGTATTTGTCAGAATCCAACCCAGAAAACAGAAAACATTCTATTTTTCAAAAGGAATATAAAACAAGGGATGGGTGGCACAGGTGATGGAAGAACTAAAAATCAAATAGGAGACAGTAAGGCAACCCAGAGACGAGTCAGAGCAGGAAGTCGCTACCACTTAGGAGTGGAAGGGAAAAAGGGAAGTAAGAATTTCCAGAGATGTGTGGAAGTGGGAACCATGATGGACTTGTCCAGTGAGCTCTGGAGCCAGAGAAGAGATTCAGCCCCTGCCAGAGACCTTTTGAGCAGATGGGGAGGGGAAGAAATGTCTGGCTTTCTTGCCTACCACCCTCTGGCTTTCTTCAGAAGGCAGCCAACACAGGAGCCTGGGACACCGGCCTACTATAGAGACCTGGAAAAACAGAAGAGCTGAGATTTGCCTAAGAGCAAATAGGCAAGGACTCACTTGCACAGGGTTGGAAGAATGAAAATGGCATATTTGGCTTTCTTTGTTGGGCGATTTTTAAAGAAATTTTAAAAATCACTACATTTTTTTCCCCACAGATTTTGGAGGTAGAAATAATTTGATTATATGAATCACTTTTGCAATGCTTGAGTCAGGGCTGTAAGTGTACCTATCACCCAGAGAGTGTTGATTGTACCTGTTAGGTAGGGTTTTTTTCCCCACTCCCTACCCCGTGCTTAATTTCCACTGAGTGTTATTTCTCTCTGTTCACATGCGAGTTCATCAATTTAATAGCGAATACATGTGGTATTTTCCCCCCATTCTTTCTTTCATTACTTTGCATAGGATAAAGGCCTCCAGTTCATAAATTGTCACAAAAGGCATCTTTCTTCATGGATGAGTAGTATTCCATGGTGTGCATATACCACATTTTGTTAATCCACTCGTGAACTGATGGCCACTTGGGTTGATTCAACATCTTTGCAATTGTGAATTGTGCTGCAGTAAACATTTGAGTGCTGGTGTCTTCTTGATAAAATAACATTTTCCTTTAGGTAAATACCAAGTAGTGGGATTGCTGGATAGAACAGTAGGTCTACTTTTAGTTCTTTGAGAAATCTCTATACTGTTTTCCATAGAGGCTGTACTAATTTGCAGTCCCACCAACACTGTATAAGTGTTCCTTTCTCCTGCATCCATGTCAGCATCTATTGTTTTTGGATTTTTTAAGGAAAGTCACTCTAACTGGGGTAAGGTGATATCTCACTATGGTTTTAGTTTGCATTTCCCCAATGATTAGCGATGTTGAGCATCTTTTCATGTGCATATGGTCATTTGTCTATCTGCTTTTGAAAAGCTTCCTTCACCCAGTATTGATGAAGTTTTTAAATTTTTTTTCTTGCTGATATACATTCTTTGTAGATTCTGGTTATTAGCTCTTTATCAGATATATTGCTTGCAATTTTTTTTCCCATTCTGTGTGTTGAGAACATTCAAAATCAAAATCCTTCCTTCTAGCTATTTGAAAATATATAATAGATTACTGTGATTTCTAGTCACCCTACAGTGCTATAGAACACTAGAACTTATTCCTCCTGTCTTGCTATAATTTTGTATTCATTAACCAACCTCTCCCTTCCCCTCTTCTCCCCCAACTTTTCCCAGATTCTGGTAACCACTATTCCACTCTCTACTTCTATGATAACCAACTTTTTTAGTTGCCACATATGATGAGTGAGAACATGCAATATTTATCTTTCTCTGCCTGGCTTATTTTTCTTAACATAATGTTCTCCAGCCTCATCTATGTTACCACCGTAACTACCGTAACACTGTAATAAGATTTTGTTCTATTTTATGTTGAATAGTATTCCATTGTGTATATATGCCACATTTTCTCTATCCCTTCACCTGTTGATAGAATTTAGGTAGCTTACATATTGTGGCTATTGTGAATAGTGCTGTGATAAAAACATGGAATTACAGATGTCTCTTCAACATACCAACTTCCTTTCCTTCAAATATATATTCAGTAGCAAGATTGCTGGATCATATGGTAGTTCTAGTTTTAGTGCTTTTAGGCATCTCCATACTGTTTTCCGTAGTGGATGTACTAATTTATATTCCCACCATCAATGTTTAAGAATTTCTCCTTCTCCACAGCCTTACCAGCATTTGTTATTTTTATCATTTTGATAACAGCCATTTTAACTGAGGTAAGATGATATCTTATTGTGGTTTTGATATGCATTTTTGTGATGATTGGTGATGAACATTTTTTCAAACACCTATTTATATGTTTGCTTTTGAGAAATATTTCTACTGATCATTTGTCCACTTTTTCCTTTGATTATTTGTTTTTGTTTTTGCTGTTGAGGTATTTGGCTCCCCTAGATATTCTGGATATTAATCCCTTGTTAGATAAATAGGTTGCAAATAATTTCCCCCTTATACAGGCTGTTTCTTCACTTTGTTAAATTTTTTTTTTCTGTGCAGAAACCTCATAGTTTGATATAGTCCTCTTTGTCCATTTTGCTTTTGAGGTCTTTTCTGTGGAATATTTGCCCAGAACAATGTATTGAGGCATTTCCCTTGTTTTATTCTAGTGTTTTTGTGCTTTCAGATCTTATTTTTGTCTATAGTCCACTTCAAGGTTTTTGTTTTGCTTTATTTTTATATCTGATAAGAGATAGAAGTCTACTTGCATTCTTCTGTATGAGGCTATCCAATTTTACCCACATCATTTATTGAAAAGATTGTTATTTCCTTAATTTATATTCTTGGTACTTTTATTGAAAATCAGTTGGCTCTAAAAGAGTGAATTTATTTTTCAGTTCCTGATTCTGTTCAATTAGTGTGTGTCTGTTTTTATGTTGGTATTATGCTATTTTGGCTACTAAAACTTTGTAGTTTTTTTTTTTACGTTAGATAGTTCAATGCCTCCAGCTTTGTATTTTATGCTCAAGATTTGAGCATTAAGTGATCTTCTGTGTTTTCCTACAAGTTTTAGCATTCTTTTTTCTATTTTTTGTGAATAATGTATTAGTATTTTGATAGTAAATGCATTAAATCTGTAGATTGCTTTGGATGGTATGGTTATTTTAATAATGCTAATACTTCTGGCCCATGTACATGAGATATCTTTTCATTAAACTTTATTGAGACTTTAATTTTACGTTGCTGTAAAGAAGTACCTGGGGTTGGGTGATTTGTGAAGAAAAGAGGTTTCTTTAGCTCAGTTTGTAAGCTATACAAGGACCCTGGCATTGGAATCTACTCAGTTTCTCATAAGAGTTTTTGTGCTGATTCAAAACATGCCAGAGAAGGTCAAAGGGTCAAAGAGGAAGTGAGTATATGCAAAAAGTTGTAGCTGCTAGGTTCTTTTAAATGATAAGTTCTCTTGGAAACTTGGAGTGTGAGAACTCACTCATCCCTGAGGGAGATAATTAATCTGTTAATGAGGAATCTCCCCCTTTACACCAAACAACTCTCACTAGGCCCTACTACCACAAACTGCCACACTGGGGATCAAATTTCAGCATAAGATTTGATAAGGACAGACATATTATATTTAACCCAGAGCAGGCATGATTTGTAGTCTAACATATGGTCTAATGTGAGAATGCTCTGTGAGTTAATGAGAAGGACGTGCATTCTACAGCTATGTGATAAAATGTTCTATAAATATCTGTTAGGTCCATTGTCTGTAGTGCAATTTAAATATCCTGCTTCTTTCTTTATTTTGTGTCTAGATGATCTGTCTAATGCTAAGAATGAAGAGATGAAGTCCCCAACTATTATTGCATTGGAGACTGTTTGGATCTAATTTGCTTTATATATCTAGACACACAGTGTTGGGTGCGTAATTGCTATATCTTCTTACTGAATTGATCTCTTTGTCATTATATAATGACCTTCATTGCCTATTCTTATAATTTTTGACTTAAAGTCTATCTTATCTGATATAAATATTGCTACTCCTGTTTGCTTTTCATTTCCTCTGCATATGCACAGAATATTTTCAAGTCTACTTGTGTCCTTACAGATGAGGTGAGTTTCTTATAAACATCATATGTTTGGGTCTTTTTTATTTACCTCTCCATCCAGTGTATATCTTTCAATTGGGGAATTTAATCTGTTTATATTTAAGGTTATTGTTGTTAAATGATGACCTACTCCTGCCATTTTTTTTATGTTGTTTTCTGTTCCTTTACTATCTTTGTGGTTTGGTGGTTTTCTGTAGTGATAAGATGAATTCTTTTCTCTTTCTCATTTGCATACCTGCTCTATTGGTGAGTTTTATACTTTTCCATGTTTCCATGAGGTTGTTATCATCCTTTCATATGTAGATGTGGAAACTCTTAAGCATTTCTTATAAGGCTAATCTAGTTATAATGAATTCTCCCAGTTTTTGCTTATTTAAGAGAGACTTTATCTTTTATTTCTCAAGGATGTCTTTTCTATTTACAGTATTTTTGTCTAGGAATTTTTCTTCAAGCATATTATCCCATTGTCTCCTGGCCTGTAAGGTTTTTTTCTGAGAAATCAGCTGTCAGTCTAATGAAGATTCCCTCATATGTGAGTTGATACTTTTCTTTTGCTACTTTTAGATATAGATGTCATTGACTTTTGACCATTTGACTAAACTATGCCTCAGAGTAGACTGTTTTAAGTTGACTCTGTTGGAAATCTTTGAGCTTGATGTCCATATCCCTCCCAGGGAATCTTGATCTGGATGTCCATATCTCTCCCAGGGTTTGGGAAATATCAGCTATTATTTCATAAAGTGGGTTTTCTATGTTTCTCTTCCAGAATTCCCAGAATGTGAAAACTTGTTCATTTAATGGTGTCTCATATAGTTCATTAGGCTTCCTTCATTCTTTTTTATTCTTTCTTATGTTTTTGTTTTGATCTCACTAAATTATTTCAAAAGGTCTGCCTTAAAGTTTATAAATTTTCTTCTGTTGTTGACTCTCTTTATTGTATTTTTTTATTTCATTTATTTAATTCTTTATCTCCAAAGGTTTCTCATTTTTTTCGATATCTCTTTGTCAATTTTCTCATTTATATCATGAATTGTCCTTCTGATTTAGTTAATTTTTCTATGTGTATTATCTTGTACCTCACTGAGTTTTCTTATAATCATTATTTTGAATTCTTTATCAGGCTTTTTTTGTTTTTTAGATTTCCTTTTGGAGGAGTGTTACATAGTCACTCTCTTAATTTATGGAGTAGCTTTCATCATAAAGAAAGAATTTCCCTGTAGCAGTGTCCTATCATGCCAGTTATGTAAAGTGCTTTGGCTTTGGTTTTGAGTGGGTGTAGTAGTGTAGTCTGCTTGTGATTTCTTTGGCTATAATCAAAAGCAGAGGTGTCTGTGAGTGCCTTCATGACTTACACTACGGGTGCTTGTGGCAGCAGCGGTGAAGCTTTGCTAGGGATGAGGGCCTCCTGGGAGGACAGTTCTTAGTCTCTGGTGAGGCACATGCTGGTGGCAGTTGAAGGAAGGAGTTGACCATGATGGTGGTGGACTAAATGCATGCCCCAACTCTGAGATTTAAAATAAGTGCATCTAATTCTCCACCAACTTTTCCTGAGCCAACTCAGTGCTCAAAATGTTGGCACAAGAAGGAAAATAATAACTACATCACTGTTATCTGACATTTACTGAATTCTGTGTATTGGCCACTTTGTACCAGCTACTTCATATGACCATCACCATTTCTGATATACCATGATATCACCAATGAGTACATGAGAAAACTGAGGCACAAAGATGTTAAATAGTTGTCCTAATAAGTGGTGGAAGCAGTATTAAGCAGCCTAATTTTAGACCTCATTCTCTACCCAGTACATTATCTCCTCCAGGTCCCAGCTTCCACTGCACCACAAACCCCTTTGCTCTGCTTCCCTAAACAAACAGAGATCTGAACTTCCTCACATGTCATTCCCAGAGGGGCCTGAGGTTCAAACTTCATAACTTAGAAGCCTCTTTTGACTTCTAGAAGTTGTTCAGTACTTCTTGAACAACTATCCCAAAGTTACTTCTAGGAATACCTTAGTGTGGTATTCCTATGAGATTAGATGCAGAAAGATATGGGAATACCATATAACCCTTAGAGCCATAACCCTCTCATACTAGAGAGGGTCCCACTCAATACCCTAAAGGATAATCACATTTCAATACAGTTATATGAGAGAGAGAGAGAGAGAGAGAGAGGCTATATATATATATATGTATATAACTCTCTCTCTATATATATGTATGGTTATAATATGCAACCAGGTTATAATCTTAAATTTTATGGTAGTTACCATCCAACTACCCCAAACCCTTTGTATGATGATCTTAGTGCTGGTTTAGTGATAAACTGCTGGGACTCCAAGTGGTATTAAGATGAAAAGTAGAGACAATGGGTGATAGCTCAGAGGATAGCTCTTTGGCAGTTTCAGTTTACAGCTAGAGGAGCTCTAATGAAATAGTCTGAAATAAATTGGATGTACAGATTACATGAGATTGAATGCTTTCTGCAAAGAGGACCAATCTACAGGCCAATGTCCAGGTCATCAAAAACAGCAAGTCTGATGTCATGGAGGGACGATGATAGAAGATTGCATAGGAACGACAGCAAGACTGTTTATATATGATGAAACCAGTTCACTGAGGATTGGGGAAGAGTTTGAATATCACATTGAAGCCTAAAAAGCCCTAGACAAAAAGCAAAATAGGCAGTCACAATCATAAGAGCAGTGAGCTGAGCTGGGGAGCAGGGACTTCATTCACTCACCCATTAAGTAGGTGCCAACCAAGCTGTAAAGGCTAGAGATGCTAAAGCCAACTTGAACTTGCCCCTAAGGTAGCTACAGTGTAACAGGGGAGGCCAGAAGTAAACACATCATTAAAATAAAGCACAATAAATAACATACCAGGGGATGAGGAGGGCATAAAAAAGAAGCATTCTAATTCCCAGGAAGGAGAAATAGTACATGAGAAATTTCTTAGGTGAGAGAGAGAGCTTGACTCACTTAGGGAAATGAAAATAAGAGTTACAAGGAATGACATTCAAGAGCTGAATCAGGACCTGCCTCCTGAATGCTTTAGAAACTCTGTTATAAGATGTGTTTTCTTTTTCCCAAGGCTAGTGGGATGCTTTTGAAGGGTTTTAAGTGTGAGAAGCACTCAAACAAATGTGGCTTTAGAACGATCATTCTAACAGTATGACAGATGATGGATTGGAGAGGAATCAGGTTAGAGACAGAAGAGAAGTTAAGGGATTGTTTCAAAAAACAGGCAAGAAATGGAAAAGGTCTGAAGCCAGACACTAGCAGTAGGAATGGATGGAAAGGGTATAAGAGATTAATTAGTGACTGTTTGAAATGAGAGTGAGAAAGTTAGGTTTATGTCTAATTTTCAGGCTTGTAAATGTTTCCAGGATTTCTATTCTCAAAAGTAGACAACACACAAGACAGGGTTAGTTTTAGGTAGATTAGCTTTGAGTGGAAGTGGAATAATTCATGTGGAGCTCCTGCCAGGTAATTAGGGGAAATATCTGAACTATAATAGTAGAAAATACTTAGGGAAATATCAGCACTGATGCTGGCCATTGCAGTGGAGAAATATCATCACTCAGGGAGGGCATTAGTGAGGACATAGAAATTGAAACTCTGGGACATACCAACAACTAAGGAGATGATAGACAAGAACAGTGAAAAAATGCCCAGAGGGAAAAGAGGGAGAGTTTAGTGTCATGGGCATCTAGGGAGAAGGTTTTCAAGAAGATTATAGTTAACTTTGCCAAAAGTTGCCAGTGAGATGAGAGTTGAAGTATTTACATTGATTTTGGCAAATAGGAAATCATTGGTGATTTTTTCATTTACTCCGCACTACTGCACTAGTGGGAATTGGACTATGTGACTATGAGGAAGTAATTTAATAATAATTCCTACTTTATAGAGTATTGTGAGGTGTAAATGAAATTTCTGCCCATCTAAAAAGGGCCTGTCCCTTTCTGGAATTTACTCCCTATAGACTTCTTTATATCCACAATGCTTTAATACAGTCATTTTCAACTGGTATGCCTGAAAAATGTAAAGATAATTAATTAAATTATTTTCAAAAGAAGTTCAAAGCACAGTAGGTATATTCTTTTTCACTCTTTTTTTTGATCAACATAATTTAAGTCTGCTACAGAAGTTTAACTATTGATTCAAGTGTGCTGTGAGATAAAAATGTTGAAAAACACTGCTTTAGTATGTTTTCAAAAATTATGACCTTATCATACAGAAGAAATGGTCTTTTCAACAAATGATGCTACAGCAACTGTACATTCACATGCCAAAAAAAAAAAAAGGAACCTAGATGAGGACCTTACACCTTTCACAAAAATTAACTCAAAATGGATCATAGATCTATTGTAACATTATTAATATTAACACATTAATTATTGTATAATCCAAAGGAAAATACAAAACTATAAAACTCCTAGAAGATAATGTAGGAGGAAAACTAGGTGACATTGGGTATGGAGATGACTTTTGGATACAACACTGAAGACATGATACAAGAAAGTAATAATTGATAATCTGAACTTTATTCAAATTAAAAAAAATATGTTCTACAAAAATACTGTGAAGAGAGTGAAAAGACAAGCTACAGACTGGGAGGATATTTGCAAAAGACATCTGATAAAGGACAGTTATCTAAAATACACAAAGAACTCTTAAATCTCAATGCTAATTATCTTAGACTATCTAGGTTACTGTAAGGAATATCATAATCTAGACCTCTTACAAACAGTAGAACTTTATTGCTCACAGTCTGGAGGCTGGGAAATCTAAGAACAATACACCACTTCTGGGTCATACGTGTATCCTCACACAGAGAAAGGAATGAGATAGTTCTCTGGGGTCTCTTTTATTAGAGCACCAGTACCATCCATGAGGGTTTCATCCTCATGGCCCAATCAACTTTCAAAGAACTTCCCTTCAAATACCATTACATTGGGAATTAGGTTTCAACATATTAATTTTAGAGGGACACAAACTTTTAGTCTATAGCAAAAAGAAAATGAACAACTTGTTTTAAAAATGGGCAAAAGACTGAAAACATCCTCACCAAAGAAGATATACAGATGGCAAATAAGCATATGAAAAGATACTCAGCATCATATGCCATTAAGGAGTGCAAATTAAAACAATGAGCTACCACTGCATACCTATTAGAATGGCCAAAATCCAAACACTGACAACACCAAATGCTGGTGAGGATGAGGAGCAACACCAACTCTCATCCATTGCTGGTGAGAATGCAAAACAGCACAGCCGCTTTGGAAGACAGTGTGGCAGTTCCTTACAAAATGAAACATACCCTTACCATATCATCCAGTAATCACATTCCTTGGTATTTACTCAAATGAGTTGAAAATTTATGTCCACACAAAACATGCACACAGATGTTTATAACAGCTTTATTCATGTTTGCCAAAATGTGGAAACCACCAAGAAGTCCTTTGGCAGGATAAATAAACTGTGTTACATCCAGAAAATGGAGTATTATTCAGTGTTAACAAGAAATGAACTATCACACCATGAAAACACATGAAGGAAATTTAAATGAATATTACTAGGTTGAAGAAACCAACCTGAAAAGGCTACACACTGCATAACTTTAATGATACGACATTATGGAAAAAGTAAAAACACAGGGGCAGTAAAAAGACCAGTGGTGGGCGGCTCCTGTGGCTCAGCGAGTAGGGCGCCGGCCCCATATACCGAAGGTGGTGAGTTCAAGCCTGGCCTCGGCCGAACTGCAAAACAAAAAAAATAGCCGGGCACTGTGGCGGGCGCCTGTAGTCCCAGCTACTAGGGAGGCTGAGGCAAGAGAATCGCTTAAGCCCAAGAGCTGGAGGTTGCTGTGAGCAGTGTGACGCCACG
>CAUYON010155419.1:0-28344 GCA_963573935.1 Arctocebus calabarensis | reverse complement strand
CAATGTACTCAGCCCTAATATGAAGCTAATTTATAGCTTTCATATGAAGGCTAAAACCCAATTATAGCACAAGAATACAGGGAAAAGGGAAAGGGAGGGGAGAGGACGGGGGAGGATGGGTGGAGGCAGGGCAATTAGTGGGATCACACCTATGGTGCATCTTAGCAGTGTACTGGTGAAACTTATTAAATGTAGAGTATCGATGTCTTTATATAGTGATCAAGAAAATGCCATGAAGGCTATCTCTAACAGTACGATCAAAACATTTCTGATTGTATATGAAGCACATTCTGCCCTATGATTGCACCAATGTACACAATTATGATTTAATAAAATTATTAAAAAAAAAAAAAGAGACCTGTGTCAGAAATGTCATGGGGAAAACTGTTACTCTCTCCATTAAACACTGAAAGTTTCTCATACTCTCTCTATATACATAATTATTATATATAAAAATTATACGCATATCATTTTTGCAAAATCAGAAATTAAAAATATCCATTGATTTAGGTATAATAATTCTACCCAGCCTTGAAACAAAATATTACTTCAAATTTATTCTTTAAAAGCAACATTAGAAAAACTAAGCTAAAACAAATACTGCAAAGGTAATTTATAGAGTACTGGTAACAGAAAGCAATCTTTCAAATAACCAAAGAAACTTTCTTTTCTTCCTTCAAACTTTCCACCATCCATTCATTATTTTCCATAATGCATACCTACACTGACTCCTTTTGATAAAGGTTCTGCTTCTCCATATATTTTCTAATCTTAAGTACATTTAAGTAATCCCCTAAGAAACATCATGGCTTTTGTATGATTAGGAATAAAAATGAGCTTACTTAAAGAGTTTTTCATATTTAGCATGTAATAAGTTACAAATAATATATGCTGCTCTGAACCTGAAGATGTGGCAAACCATTTAGGCAGAATTAACTTCTCAATACAAACTATTTTTCCAGCGTAATTTTGATAACACACGTGATTGAGGTGATGAGGGAAAGACATACCTCTTGCTTTTTCCTCTTGAACAGGTATCTTCCACACCAGCGGCAGCAGTGACAGAAGAAGAGTCAGGAGTTCTTCTCTGCACGTCAATGCCTATGACAGAAATAAGAGTCCTTCGTGTTCTAAGGGGACAAGACACATCAGCTCTTAATATCGCACCTTAAATTGACCGAAAAAACCTTTGCCTTGAAAGGTTGCATTTAAGAAGCTAGGAATCAAATTAACCTATTTTAAATTGAATTACTCTTGTGATACGTTTCAACTTATAAGCCTTTCCAGTGACAGAAGAATGTAAGAGTATTTGACGGTATTTAACACATTCTTGCTGATCTTTTCAAAAATAGTTGCTATTGCCACCATGCACACTGCAAGAATTCCTCACCTAGGAAAAAAAGAGATTTACTAGGTGAAAATGAAAAGTTAAGCCCTATTAATTAGAAAACTCATAACACTAAGTTACTAGAAAACTGTAGTCTGCATGCAGTTAAATATAAAACTCAGAAAACAATTTTTAAAAAAGAAAGTGATGTTATTAATAAATGACATATATATAAATAGAGAAAGACTCATTAGTGACGGCAACCCAATAAATACTTATTGACTACACAAAACTTCCACAGGACTACTGTCTTACCCTTTCTGGAGGATATGGTCCAAGCCCTGGAGAAGGTCCCCTTGTTTGGTCCATAAAATACATACAAACAGTTAAAGAACAATAGAAGGCATGTAGTGTAGAAGTAAGTATCCAGAGGGGGTATGGCTATTTGGTTTAGGAGTTCAGAAAAAGAGGCAATCATCCTCAGTTAGAAGTGTGGAAGCAGGGCTAGATGCCTGGGATGGCAAGGATTTAATGACAAATTACCTTTGCCTTCCTTCCTCACCTCAATCTCTAGGGAGGGGTCGGGTGACACAAACAGATTTGCTGGACAGAATTAGGGGACAGGGTAGTAGTCAGCGTATGGGCAGGGAAACAACAATCCAGACATGAGAGATGATATTATTTAGAATACAATAGAAGTGAAAAGGAGACATACCTGAGAAACCGTGAAGGAGAACAGAAATGACTTACAGCCAATTATCCATGGGGCATAAGGGAGACATAAAAAGTCTAAAGGGACTCACTGGTTTCTGGGTTAGGCCACTAGGTAGCTGATAATATGTTCACCAAAATAGGAATTTTAGGAGTGGCATTAGGTTGGGGTAAAGATGATGGAATCGCTTTCTAGACCTATTATATCTGATAAGTCTGTGAGATACCCAAATGAAAAGTGCTTTTTTAAATAGTGAATGTATAGATCTGAAACATCAGAAAAAGTTGTGAAATAATAATAAGATTTGAAGTCACTGGCGCAGGAGTCAAGGACACCTGTAACTTCCCAGGGGGAGAAGGAGACTGATGGGAGGAGACGCAGGAGGAGAGCTCGGGGAGATTTAAAGAACTAAGGACGGGCAGTGCCGGGGAGAAGCCTGCAGGGACACCAAGGAGAGAGATCAGCAAAGAAAGGAGAGTGGGCACAGCCAAGACGCCGCCCTGTGTAAGAGGAAGACTGAGGCATCTGGGCACCTAACAAACACAGGTCTAACGGCGTGATTACGGTTCAGTCCTCACAACAGGCTGAAGAGTCAAAGGCCCTGGGAAAGCAAAGACAGAGCATTCAGACTTTGTCCCAGTTATGAAAAGGCTCAACATTCTTCAAAAGTGAAACCTAAATTCCTCTTCAGGCTTTGAAGACCCTTCATGGCCTGGTTCGTGTGGACCTGTCCAGCGTCAGCTCCCACCTACCCCATCGCTGAGGCCGCCCCATGTTCAGCTGGTAAGGGCTTCTCCATTACTGGTCTTTGTACCCCCCAGATGCCCTCCTTACATACACTGGTCCGGCGTTTTCCTATTCCCATCCCCCCATCTGCCAAACTCCAACTCATCCTTCAGGTCCCAGTTCCTATAGGGAAACTTCTCTAATACCCGACCTTCTCCCCTTGGTAAACTTAGCTTTCACGTTCCTGATTTGCTTCCATTCCAACAACCATCCTGCTAAACGGTTAATGTCTGAACGCCCATTTTCCTCTTGTACTCACTCAGCAAACATGGAGTCCACCACCCCTTATTTGCCAGGCACTTTAGATGCTGTGTTGAACAAGAAAGACAATATCCAAGGCCACATCACAAAGTCCCTAAGCTGCAAATGCTGACATGCGTGTGGAGAGAAGGGAACACTTATACACTGTTGGTGAGATTGCAAACTAATACAGCCCTTTTGGAAAGAATTACAGAGAATCCTTAAAAAGCTAAAAATAGACCTTCCATTTGATCCTGCAATGCCATTACTAGGTATCTACCCAGAAGAAAAAAAATCATTTTAACCGAAGAACATCTGCACTAGAACATTTATCACAGACAATTCACAATCACCAAGGTGTGGAAACAACCCGAGTGCCTACCAGCTCACAAACGGGTAAATAAACTGTGGTATATGTACCAGGTAATACTATTCAGCCATAAAGAAAGATGGAGACTTCACATCTTTTGTATTTACCAAGATGGATTTGGAGAAGATCCTCCTAAGTAAGGTATTATAAGAATGGAAAAGCAAACATCCAATGTACTCAATATTAATATGAAACTAGTAGATCAATAACTATAAACTCACATTACCTTACCTGACGGGTACAATGTAGGGGTACACGGCAAACCTCCCGGATGAGGACTCAACTACAACTTGGACTTTACCTAACAAATGCAAATAAGTAACCTAATCATTTGTACCCATATATTAATCTGAAATTTAAAAAAAGAAAGACAACATTCATATCCTCATGAAGCCAACATTCTAGCAGAGGAGATGGATAATAATGGGTAAAAATAAGAAAATTTCAGACATAAAGCAGTGCTATAAAGGAAATTAACCAAGGCAAGAATTAACAGAGAGATAAAAAGGGGGACATTTTTAATAAACTACTCAGGATGGGCCATGTGAACAGATACTTAATTGATAAGAAGGCATCCATGCAAAGATTTGGAGAAAAAGGACTCCCAGCAAATACATGAAAGGTTGAGAACAGGTTTGGCTTTTTCACAGAAAGCAAGGTGGACAGTGTGGATGGAGCACACCAAGAGGGAAGTGTCAGGAGACAAAGTTGGAGGGTACAAGTTGGACAAGTGGGTAGTGCCAGATCAAATGGGGCCTGGCAGGTCATGCAAAGGAGTCTGGGCCTCCAAGGCCCAGATCGAGCAATGCCTCTCCCCCTGCTTACATTTAATCTCTAAATACGATTTGGATTTATCTCTAAATACGATGGGAAACTTTCCCAAACACACTGCACAGTCTTCTTGCAGGATTCAGTCCCTCATCCTCAACAACCATCCCTTGTTCTACCGCCCAACACCTAATACATACTTGAGTGTTCAATAAGCATTCCCTGCATGAATGACTCTAAATTCTGAATACAAAGTAAAAATAATTTCAAAGGGTCCTGTTTCCATGTGCTTTACTTTAAAATCAGTAAGACTAAAGATGCCTGACTAACTTAGAGATATCAACCTTTTTTAACATGCCAGTAAACATGAACTTAAAAATTGTTTTCTCCTGCAGAGTCCTAATCTGAGTCTTTAGCCCTCTAATAGCATTCCAGTGGGACCTGCAGAAATCTCCAGGATCTGTGAAGTGCGAGAAATACTGTCCTATGATTTAGCCCTTGCTCCTTAACAGTACACTGGCAAATCATCGCTGTTGTGTGAACAGGCATTCCAGCCTCGCGGCACATGGTCTGGAGCTTCCCTCACGTCATCCACCTGGCTGCGGGCTCCCGCCACCTCCAAGGCCCAGACCGAGCAAAGCCTTTTCTGTGAAGCTTCTCCTGCACCAACCCAGCATCACTGTTCTTCCCCTCAGGACATCATGCCTCTTGCCCCATTTCACCAAGCAGATTAGTTCTTAGGAACCACGGGCCTTTCAGAAGAATGAGATTGAAGCAAGCACAGATTTGGGGGGTTTGTCCCCTCTGCTGGAACTGTAGTCCCAAGGAGGACACCATCCAGTTGCCCAGTGCATCAGTGGGAAAACAAGTCTTTGCTTCACATTCAGTTACCTTAATGGCTAACACTTTTCATTACTGGAGCAGCTCTCTTTAATTCTCTGGACCTATTCTCTTCAAGTATTGTGTATTTCCAGATTTAGTTAACCTTTCTAGTCTCAAAGAAACCACATATGTAATTCTGTTCTATTGGAAGTCATAAAATGTTTTTCTCTTATATGTGGGCACTCTGGCAAACTACAACTTGTAGCCCTGCCTTTCAAGCCAAGCTACAGTTTAATCCCCCAAGGTCCTAAATATACACACTAGTTACAGTGCCCAGAAAAACAAGGTTTTTACTCATGTCATCCAGCAGAAAGTTCTTAATATGCCACGCTAGACAATACATGGCATAAACATGCCCATCCCCTGGCTATTTCCAGACTATCCAACCTAGAGAAATCAGTCAATATCATACTACTCCCGTTTTTTTATTTTAAGAGATGAGGTCTGGCTCTTTCAGCCAGGGTGGAGTACAGTGGCATAATCAGACTTCACGGCAGTGTTGAATTCAATTCCTGGGCTCAAGCAATCCTCTTGCCTCAGCCCCTGAGTTGCTGGTATTACAGGTATGAGGCACCATGCCCAGTAGCTATTCCTATTTAATACTTAACTTTTTTTTTTCTTTTAGACAGTCTCACTCTGTTGCCCAGGCTAGAATGCTATGGTGCCCACAATGATGTCCAGCTCATTTTTCTATTTTAGTAGAGACAAGTCTGTCTGGCTCTTCCTCAGGCTGGTCTCAACCTCCGAAACTTAAGTGACCCTCCTGCCTTGACCTCTCAGAGTGCTGGGATTACAGGTGTGAGCCATAGGACGTGGCCTTAATACTTCACATTTTTATGTCTCTATTTCTATGGAGAAATGACTGTGTCATACCTTTTTAAATTGCCCATCACAGCAATAAACAGTAAAATCACCTTCAACTTTATTGTAATTGAGGTAATAATTTTTCAATTACACTCAAGAAATATATTTTAAGTACCTCCCAGGAGCCAGGCGCTAGCCCATTCCAAAAGTATTGTTTAGATTGGGTTTTAAAATAATTGCCTGTCCTGGCCACTCAGAAGTAGTAGTAGCAGGATGGGAGAGAAGGACAAATGAGAAGGGAGAAAAGGATGAGGTCTCAAACTACACGGATGTCTAGAAAGCTGCAAAGACAGAGGGGCACCAGGTCAGCGGGGCCAAGGTCACTGGATGCAGTCCAAGTTCCTTACAGGATCGCATCCAGATTGCGACCAAAAGTTACCAAAGTTACTCTAATAGGCATTACTGGCATTATCTTAAGTCTGTATCTTGATATGATAATGAAATTTAATCTTCCACATATAAGCAGTAATATATGTGTACTCTTTATTTCTTCTATTGGAATTTTATAATTATTTCTAATATATTATTTGTATGTATATATATACACATATATGAATCTTCTTTTCTAGCTAAATAGCTATAGCTAAAGGAAATAATATGAGTTTGCCTTATTCTATAACTTTACTGAAGTGTTTTCTTGATGAGTTTTGGATTTTTCCATACATATCACTTTTAAAAAATGGTATTTTTATTTCTTTCACACATCCAGCTGTCATCACTTTGATACTCTGTTTTAATACTACCTATCTTTAAAACATTATATCAAACAGAAATAGTAATAAAGAATTATAGGACCGGGCATGATGGCTCATGCCTGTAATCCTAGCACTCTGGGAGGCCAAGGTGGGTGAATTGCTTGAGCTCACAAGTTCGAGACCAGCCTGAGCAAGAGCAAGACCCCACCTCTAAAAATAGCCAGGTATTGTGGCAGGCACCTATAGTCCCAGCTACCTGGGAGGCTGGGGCAGGTGATGCCATGGCACTCTACCCAGGGTGACAAAGTAAGATTCTGTCTCAACAACAACAACAAAAGAATTATACTTATCCTGGTCTTATGTAAAACTTCTTTTTTTTATTTTTATGTTTTTGAGACAGAGTCCTACTCTGTTACCCAGGCTAAAGTGCCATGGTGTCAGCCTAGCTCACAGCAACCTCAAGCTCCCAGGTTCAAACGATTCTCCTGCCTTGGCCTCCCAAGTAGCTGGGACTACAGGCACCCTCCAGAACACCCACTAAGTTTTCACTATTTTTTTAGAGATGGGGTCTTGCTTTTGCTCAGACTAGTCATGAACTCCAAAGCTCAAGCAATCAACCCACCTTGGAGTGCTAGAATGCTGGGATTACAGGCATGAGCCACCACGCCTGGATGTAGAGCTTCTTATTAAAAATATTATTCATTCTTCTAATCTTTGCAAAGAAATGAAATCCTCTATTCCTAATTTGTGTTTTATTTGTTTTTTGAGACAGAGCCTCAAGCTGTCACCCTGGGTAAAGTACCATAGCATCACAGCTCACAGCAATCTCCAACTCCTGAGCTTAAGCAATTCTCTTGCCTCAACCTCCCAAGTAGCTGGGATTAGGGGCGCCCGCCACAATGCCTGGCTATTTTTAGAGACAAGGTCTCACTCTCAGGCTGGTCTCCAAACTGTGAGCTCAGGCAATCCACCTGCCCCAGCCTCCAAAGTGCTGGGATTACAGGTATGAGCTACCGTGCCTGCCTAGTATTCTCCTACTGTAACAATTTTTGCCAATATTACCAATAACTTACTTGTCAACTCTGACAAACAATTTTTTTTTCTGACAAATAATTTTGATTGCCTACTCCCTTGCTTTAGGAGCAACATTTTCGGAATAAAATTAAGCCATGTTAATACCTTATCATGGTACACGAGGTTTGGCATGACGTGGCCTCTGCCATTCAGGTCCCCTCACTAGCCAGGGCCCCACGTTCAGTCTTTGCTGTAATTTCAAGGTTCCCTCTAGTTCATTGACTTTGCTGTTCTTTCTCCAGCCTTTGCATTTGCAATTCTCTTGGTGTAGCGCTCCCTGCCTTTTTGCCTTGCTAATACCTATTTAGGGATGTCAGTATCTCTAGGAAGCATTTCTGAGGACTCTCTCTTCTAATACTTGTACTAATACTAATACTCCCCAAATATTTTTTATACTGGTTCTTCACCATTTATTTATCTGTCCACCGCATCAAAAGCTAAGAGCTCTGTTAGCAAAAGCTAAAGTCTCTGTTCTTTCATTTCTGCATTTACTGCTAGCCCACAGTAGGTACTTGATGGTCTGCTAAATAAACCACTGAATAAACTGCATTGCCATACTTCTAAAAGTCTAATATTTTTCTTTCATATTTATTTTATATATTACTCTAGATAGCCCATTTATGCAGTACTAGATAATAAAATGATAGCATTACAAAAATGTAGTAAGAATAAAGCACTTTCCTACACAGAAAATACCTAAAAAGAGACTTATTACAACATTTAAATTGTATTTTGTTTATAAATGCATAATCTCCTTCAGTAAAAGTTAACTTTGTATTTTATTCAGCAACATAAGTAACACCTTTATAAAACATCCATAGAATATGAATGGATATAGAAATCATATATTATCAAAATTTTTAAAAGTAGTATATATAACTCACAGTCATGTACACTAGTCCAATTTTGATATATTGTGTTGGCAACAGATCACTGTAATTTTCTATCCCCTTACATGAGAATAACCTATATATTTATAATTAGGGTAGAGAAGAAATTAGTAACCATTATTCTCAAATAATATGCATGGAAACAATTTTTACATTGGAAGCAATCTCTGAAGTCATCCAGCTGGATTTTCTTATGTTACTGTGAGGATCCTGAGATCTGGAGCCATTAAGTGACTCCCTAAGTCAGCTACTTGATACTGATGCCAAGATTAAAACCAAGGATAACTGTTACTTTTTAGGCTTGGCAAAATTTCTTCCAAAAAACTTGTAAAGGTCTAAATATAAACTTCAAAGTTTTGTTGGGTTTTTTTTTGCAATTTTTGGCTGAGTCCAATTTTGAACCCACCACCTCCAGTATATGGGGCTGGTGTCCCACTCCTTTGAGTAAGAGGTGCCGCCCCAATGTTTTCATTTTTAACCATTAAAAAAAAGTTTTCACTATTTAAACAAAGTATTCTCCCCTAAGAATAGATTAAAATGTTTGTGTATAATTAATTATAAACAAAATGAGGTTTATCCCAGAATGCAAAGTTACTTCAACATTTAAAAACCATCAGTACCTATGGTGCATTTTACAAGGGTACATGTTAAATCTACTAAGTGTAGAATATAAATGTCTTAACACAATAACTAAGAAAATGCGGTGAAGGCTGTGTTAACCAGTTTGATGAAAGTATTTGAAATGGTATATAAAACCTGCACATTGTACCCCATAATTGCATTAATGTACTCAGTTATGATTTAATTAGAAAAAAAATCCTAGCCAGAGTTAAAAAATAAAATAAAATAAAAACCATCAGTGTAACTCATACACATTATAGAATAAAAAAGAAAAATCCATACAATAGTCTCAACAGAGACAAGAAAGGCATGTGACAAAATTTAATATCCATCCAAAATAAAAACTCTCAATGAACTGGTTGAGAAGAGAAGGGATCAAAAAACATCTAAACGTCCCCAAAAAGCTCACATCACATTTAATAGTGAAATACTGGATGCCTTTTCTCATGGCAAATACAAAAACAAGGATGTTCACTGTCACTGCTCACATCTGCCGATGCACGAGAAGCCAGGGCAAAAAGCAAGAAAGCAAAATAAAAGGCATAAAAATAGGGGAAAGTGAAATTGTCATTCACAGATGACATGACTGTTTACCTCAAAAATTCTAAGGAATCTACAGAAAATTTTCAAGACCTAATGGAGTTTATAAAAGCACCAAATATAAAATCAAACACACAAAAAGTAATTATATTTCTATGACCAAGAAACAACAGGAAAATTTAAAAATTTAAGTATCATTTGCAAAAGCATCAAAAAAGAATATTTAGGATAAATTTAACCAAAAGATATGCAAGACATCTACACTTCAAAGGACCTAAAATGGCCAAACCCCAAACGATCTTGATAAACAAGACTGAAATTAGAAAACCTACAGTGCCTAATTTCCACACTTATTTTTATAAAAGCTACAGTAATCTAGATAATATAGTGTTGGCAAAAAAAAACAGAGGGCGAATCAGTGGAACACAACAGAGTCTAGAAAGAGAACCATAAATACATGTTCAACTGATTCTCAATAAAGGTGCTAAGGTTATTCAATGGAGAAGGAACAGACTTAAGTATTACAAGAATGCAGAAGCAAGAATCCTATGTACTCAATTCTGATATAAGAACAATTAATGACCTAGTACACAGTGGGGGGTATGGGCAGGGAGAGCAGAGAGAGAGAGGGAGGAAGGAGTGGGGGATAATGGTATATGAAACACCTTTGGGGGGCAGGACATAAGCATAAGAAAGATTTTACCTAACAAATGCAATCAATGTAACGTGATTCTTCATACCCTCAATGAATCCTCAACGATAAAAAAGAAAACAAAAGGAGAGGATGGAAAGGAACCATAACTTGTACCTCAGAGCACATATAAATACAGTAGAACCTCTGGAAGATGACTGGTCAACATATGGAGGTTGTCAACATAAGGAACAGAAAGCCTACTGTGCTGACTCATATGTACCTGTGATGCACATCTGGTCTATGAAAATTAGGGCAAGTCTTAGGAGGTGTCAAGTCTGGAGGTTCTACCGTATTAGGGAGGATGCAGAACCACTGGAATTCTCATACATTGCTGGTGTGACTCAAAAATGGTACAACCACTTTGAAAAACAATTTGGTAGTTTCTTATAAAGTTAAGCAACCATGCGCCCTCTTTAAACTAGCAACCGTATGCCTAGCTATTTACCCAAGGGGAAAAGAAATGAAAACATATTCACACAAAAACTTTTATAAGCTTGTCCACAGCCACTTTATTCATTAACAGCCAAAGGCATCCAACCCAAATGGTTAAACAGGTGAAGAGTTAACCAAATTGCCGTATATACTGCAATACGTGCAACAAAATACTCATCAGAAATAAAAGGCAGTGAACCAAGGCTTCAGGAATCCGCACGGATGAATCTCAGAGACACAAGAGTATACACTGCACAATTCCACTGATGTGACGTTCTACAAGCAAAACAATGCTGGATTGCTAGAAATCAGAACAGGGATTTGTCTGGCAGAAAATGAAGGAGAGGGACTTAACAGAAGCAGCATGACGATCCTTTCTAGGATGATGGAAATGTTCTACACATTGATCTGGGCAGTGGTTCCACAGATGTACATATTTATCAAACTCATTCCCATATAACTTCACATCTGTGGAATAACTGTATATAAATTAGACACAATAAAGTCTTTTTTTTTTTTTTGCTTGTACGAAAGGTCTTTATTGGCGGGGATGCTGCAGAGCAGCGTTAAGGAGGAAGGAAAAGAGGCAGAGAGAGAGAGAGAGACGGGGGAAGAGAGGAGAGGAGAGCAGGTAGAGAGAGGAGGAGAGAGAGACACGAGACACCGGGGGAAGGGAGGGGGAAAGAGAGAAAAGAGCTAATTCTTTATATTAAATATCTTTTTTTTGAGACAGAATTTCTCTTTGCTGTTGTGGTGACATAGCTCACAGCAACCTCAAACTCTTGCCCTCAAGTGATCCTCCTGCCTTAGCCTCCTGAGTAGCCGGGACAACAGGCACCCACCACAATGCTCAGCTAAAGTTTCGCTCTTGCTCAGGCTAGTCTGGTCTCACACTCCTGAGCTCAAGAGATCCACCCACCTCGGCCTCCCACACTGTTAGGATTATAGGTGTGAGCAGACACCACTCCCGGCCTATATTAAACATCTATTAATAAAGCAAAAGGACTACAGTGGATGGGCAAGGGCTTAAGTCACCTCTTCCCTAGATACTCAAAAAATGAGTATTCTATTCACACGAAGAACAGTTATAAAAACTAAACTTCCTCCTGAAATGTACAGCTTTGTGTCTACTGTTAGGATTTCATCTTAAATGACTAAGTCTTGCTCAAATAATTTTTCTTAAAGACTCAAGTGATCAGTCTCCATTTCCTAATTGAAAGAATTAAATGCTATAAGCCCCACTTTAAATGGCTACTTATTTTCACTCTAAAGACAACTTTTATTGTTCCTATTATCATTGCTATAGATATTACAAAAAGTGATTAGGTAAAAGAAGGCATTAAAAATATTACCATAGAAAAATGTATTATTGCAATTATGACCTAAATAACTTTAGTCATTTAATGCCTTAAAAGGTATCATATGACTTAAAGGAGAAAGTATTCTCTTTACCATGTTTAAAAAGAAAATATTATATTTGAAATCCAATAGACTTATATCCAGAATACATAAAAGTAATACACTGGATAATAAAATGATCTTAAAAATGGCATTAAACTTGAACAGACATTCACAAAAGAAGATAAACAAATGGTCAATAAGCACATGAAAAAGTGTTCAACTTTGGTTGTCAGAGAAATGCAAATTAAAACTGTGAGATGCTACTTCATGCTCACTTAGAATGTCTAATACTGAAGACTGACAAAATAGTAACATAAGCAAAACTATTACTTCTGTTACAACATGAACAATTTCAGTCATTTAATAATACATTAAAAGATATTTCATGATTTAAAAGAGAAAGCATAAAATGTATAGAGACAGAAAGTAAATTAGTGGTTGCCTAGGGCTGAAGGGGTAGGTGGGGTGGAGAAGTAATAGCTAAAGGGTTTCTTTTTGAGGTAATGAAAATGTTTCAAAATTGACTGTAGTGATGGCTACACATTTTGTGACTCCACTAAAAACCACTGAATTGTACATGTAAAATGGGTGAATTATATGATTTGTGATTTATATCTCAAGAATGGTATTATTTTAAAAAGCTGTTGAGATTTTGATTGGGATTACATTGGAATCTATAGAACAATGTGGAGAAAACTTACCTTCACAATACTCATTCTTTCAATACATAACCTTATATTATAGTTCTCTATTTTGGGGGGTCTTCTTTGACTTCTTTCAAAAACGCTTTATAGAATTCCATGCAGAAGTACTATACATATTTTAGTACATTTACTCCTGGGTATCTGATGCTATTCATAAGGTATCTTTTTAAAAAAACAGTGAGAGCACTGAATGTAGGGTAAGAAAATGAACAAATCTTTATTGGAAGCACAAATTCATCACATTTCTAAATTATAACCTTATATCTCTACTAATAATCATAGTTATCTCACAGATATTAGGATTTAAAACATGGTATATATGATACAATTTCAGAAGAAAGGCCATTTATAACTCTCAGATATTTCAGACATTTTGGTATATAGCAAACAATATTTTCACAAGGAGGACTACCTTTTTTATAGGAGGTAGGGTGACTTTATCTCAAAGAGAATTTAGAAACTGTGTCACCCAGAAATGGTTTGTGATTAATTATAAAACACTGCTAGAAATTATTTGGCATGAAAATATTACCTGGTCAATGATAGAATTCAGCTTGGTGAGCAGCAGAAATCCTCGCCCGTGGACAAGGTACTGCCCAAGGGTCGCCACGTGCGTCTCCTCCTCTTCCTCCTCCCTGGCCTCCACCCTCTGGACCACCGCATTGCAAAGCTGGTTGACATCAGTCAGAAACTCACGTGCCAATGAGTTACTGTCAGTGCTCATGACCGAGCTGCAAAACAAATATTACAAAAGGGATTAGAAAAAAAGAATACAAACTTACTTTTAAAATTACGTGTTTTTGTTGTTGTTTGTTATTAACTGAAGCCTGACTTCGCTGAGTCTTGGTATTAACCCTGTAAGAGTTCCAGCCAGATTCTGACCTAGTCAGGTGCTCCTCAGGTAATGCTGCCATGGCAGAAATGAGCATTGGTCTGAAATGCCCGAGCACAGCCAAGAATGGGTACGTGACAGCACCTAGACAGAAGACAGAAAACTTTCTCTCTTAAAGAGAATAAAAATAAACCCATTACTTATAAAACGCACTTACTTACATCTTTTAAAACAGAAAAATGGTATTTTAAAAATATAAACTTTTTTTTACTTGATAGAGCCCATGATCACAGATCTACCTTCCCAAAACACCAGAGTTCAGTTAATGCTGGGGGGGGGGGGGGTGTGGATTTCCCATCAAAGGAATAAAAATTGAAGAATTCTATCAGCTAAAATAATGCCTCTTCACTTACTACACATTTGAATCAAATACATGTTTTAAGATTAAGGAAAATATTATAATAAGGTGAAGCAAGCAGAAGAGGGAGGAAAATAAATATAGAGACAAGGGTATAAATTTCAAAAATGAAAAATCATGAATAGCAAAATCCCCCACGAGTTTAAAAATAGTTTCATCTTTGGGCTAAAGTAATTTTGAGCCATTTAGTAACTGTTTAAAAATGTGTAGCCTAGAGATGCTAATTTAGACATAAGTATATCGCCTCATCCTTCACCCCGTTCCGGGGAAGTCTCCCCCAGAGTCCAGCTGAAAAGACCACGGCCCGGACAGCTGAACCTCCTGCCAGCCAAGCTCGGGGCCTCAGTGAATTGAAGCACATCTGATTCAGCAACAGGCACAATACTTTTAGGACTTACAAACAGGAATTGAGCCAATCTGGTTTTCTATCTCTTTCTTAGGAATTTAAACTAAAGGGACATACTTGATGTGCTAAAAGGTCACATAAAAGAACGTGAATGGTCTTTAGGAGGTAGTTGGGGCTCAGAAGAAGCCAATGGGTAAAAATGAACCAAAGGGATGCAAAGACAAGCAGATAAACATGAAAGGGAACGCCTAGAGAAACTCTTAATACTGCCTGGGTTCCTCATCATTCCAAGGCCTGATAGTTTAATTCTTGGATTCAGATCAGAATTCTAGGTATTATTACAATAACAACTCCCTCTTAGTATAACAAATATCCTTTATTCTTAATATTTGTAATCCCTAGGAAAAAGAAAAGTATAAAAAATATACTCTTCGTTATTCTAAACTGCAGCAATAACCTCTATTGTACATAATAATTGGTTCTTTATAAGCTTGCATAAAGTAAAATTATTCAATAAATCAAATAACCCAGTGTTTGTTTATCGAACTTTAATATATGTCACCTAATCTGCTACTGATTTGGGGATATATAATTATTACACCACTGGGCGGCACCTGTGGCTCAGTGAGTAGGGCACCGGCCCCATATACCGAAGGTGGCGGGTTCAAGCCCGGCCTTGGCTGAACTGCAAAACAAAAAAATAGCTGGGTGTTGTGGTGGGCGCCTGTAGTCCCAGCTACTCAGGAGGCTGAGGCAAGAGAATCACCTAAACCCAAGAGCTGGAGGTTGCTGTGAGCTATGTGACACCACGGCACTCTACCGAGGGCAATAAAGTGAGACTCTGTCTCTACAAAAAAATAATAATAATAATTATTATTATTATTATTATACCACAAAAAAGAAAAAAATTGCCAATTAACTCTGACATGAAGCTTTCTTATCGCATAGAATTTCCCTACAATATCACCTTCTGGGCCATCAAAACCATCCACAATGCACTATTGTTCGTGGGATTTTCTTCCAAAACTGCTAATATCATTCTGTAAGCTTTCATGCTGGTGATTCCCTGATCTACCAAACGGGACTGGCAGGAAAGTTGCAGAAAACAACCAGGAAAACATTTAAACTGCCGCAGGTATAGTCCAAGCAATGCACAGAGGTCAACTGAAACGCTAACAAAGTGAACTTCTCGAACCAGTTTACACACCAACAGGGAAAACCAACTACTTAGTAGACGCAGCTCCCTAACAGTGCCGTCCACTGCAAGGCACACTGCAGTCTTAAAAATATTAAAAATGGGAAAAGCTGGCCAGGGATGGTGGCTTATACCAGTAATCCTAACGCTCTGGGAAGCCGAGGGAGGAGGATCAGTTAAGGACATGAGTTTGAGACAAGCTGAGCAAGACCCCAGCTCTACTAAAAGTAGAAAAATGAGCTGGGGGTTGCAGTGGGCACCTGTCGTCCAAGCTACTTGGGAGGCTGAGGTGGGAGGATTGCTCGAGTCCAGGAGTCTGAGGGTTAACTCAGCTAGGATGATGCCATTACACTTTAGCCCTGAAACAGAGCAAGAGAACAAAAAAAAGAAACCAAACCTTACACCACCGGAAAACCACACCCACACCCTTTCTTCTTCCCTAGTTGGTGTTTTTCTTAATTCCCATTTTTATATTTATCACATATTTATAGCTATGAAAGTGCTCAGTTTTGTTTCTTTTGAGACAGTCTCACTCTGTCAACCTGGGTCAAGTACAGTGGCATCATCATCACTAGGACCAAGGCCGGAGACTCTGATGCTCCCCAGAAACACCAGCTTTGAAGGATTTACAGGAGGGTGAAAAGCAGGTTGCTGGGACTATGTAAACTAAGAAAAAATACCACACTAGATAAATGTAGCTTTAGGTATATGAGAAGTAAAGATCTGAGTAGAGGCTGGTGAGCTCTTTCTGCCACCCCTCTGCTGTTGAGCCTTGTCTAACTTTGTAGAGCTTTTCTGTGTCTTTCCATAAACTCTGAACACCCTAACGTGGGGTATACTCTCTATTTCATCCTGGTTGTCACATCCTCCCAGGGGAGGTGTCAACTGAGAGCGTCTGCCCAGGGTACTCACTGATGTGGCTTGAAGGGCCTCCCTGGAAGGAATGTGGACAGACTGCCTGCGAGGGTGGTAGCAGCAGGCTTTTCTCCGCTCTGTTTGCACGAGGGATGGTGGCGTCTCTTGTGGACGTGGTCCTAAGCTGGGGGCTTACATCGGCCCATCCTAGTCTGTTTCTGCAGCTCTATGTTTGTTAGTGGTGCATCTTTTGATTCTCTGACCACCCAAGAACCTGCTATTTAAAGCTCCAGCATGCTTTTTCTAGTATGTCTGATGAATTGCTCCATGTTTAACAAGCACGCTTACATGATGTTTGAGAACATTCTTCAACTACAGTGAAATCGTTTCCTGAAGACCCCGGCCAGCTTGGTGGAGCAGACATCCTGCCGCGCCCTGAGAACATCCACCTTGGCTGAGGCACAGCTCGCTCCATCATCACGGCAGCTGCCCACTCCACCACCTACCCTGCACCCTTCAACTCTGACCCCCACACCGTCATCGGGGCGGCTGCTGTCCTTTTGGTACAGCTTTTCCCTGTGTTGAAGCTTTATGGTAATAAATACTTCTGCTTGACTAACTTTAGTCTCCCCAGGACTCTTTCCCAATTTCCAAATGACCCTCACAGCTGGGGCTACAGCAGTGTGCCTGGCTAATTTTTCTATTTTTAGTAGAGCTGGGTCTCACTCTCACTCAGGCAGGTCCTAAACTTCTGAACTCAAGCAATCTGCCTGCCTCGGCCTCCCAGAGTGCTAGGATTATAGGTGTGAGCCAGACAAGTGTGGTTTTAACAATTTAAAAAAATTATATATATATATATATAGTGTACTACATGTATCCCTTTATAACTTTGCCTGCCCCTCTCCTTGCTATGTTCCTTCCTTTAAACTATGGTGAGATACATCATTATATGACTAAGTGACCGTCTAAATATCCACATCTACCAAGGGAAAGTTTAGCTGTTTTTACTAGGAGTTTAATTAATGCCACATAACAAAGCAGTCTTAAAGGCTTAGACAGAATCAAGTATTTTGACTGCCAATCTTTATTACGGTACATACTTACCAGTCTTTCAACACTTCCGTAACATTTAGAGTCTATATAATTTGAGCTTATAAACTAGATGAAACAAATACTCTTAGAAGAAAAGCTTCACCTACAAAAAAAAAAACAAAAAAAGATAAACATATAAATGACAATACTAAACCACCAATAATTTTAACCAATAAAATACTGACATAAAAATCAGTGACCTGTCTTCCCATACAATGTATGCAACAACCAGAAAAGTTGTTAAAGTCTGAAAAGCACACTAAAAAAAATGTCTACCATCAAGAATTGAGCCTTGAGGGTCTTGAAAGGAACATAGTGGTGCAAACAAAGCAGCTTAATCACAGCTCTCTACCCCTGCTGTCCTAACTCCTAACTCACAACCTCTAGGCAAATCACAAGTTAAGTTCAAAGGGCCATCAAAATAGTATCAGTCTCCCTAGCTCTGGAACCTAGGAGGCTGGAGAATATCATTTTATAAACTACTAAGAAAAAAAGGTCTTCAATTCAAAGTCACTAGGTACAGAAAAGTTATTACTCTCCTATCAAGATAAAAGGCATTTGAGGATGAGAACTCTGAAAATCCTAAAATCAAACAAGGATGTATTGATTACTAACAGATAACATATCATTATTAAATCTTTTAAATGAATTAATTTTTCATATACGATGTAACGAAGGCTATTTCTACAATATTTAAGGACGAATTTCTCCTTGGGGGATGGCAACAAGATGCTCCTCTGTAGTTATTGGTTTTCTCTTTCTCTATAGTTTTAATCAGGAAGAAGCAGGAAAAATGTTTCTTTGTCATGCTTAAAAGGCAAACATGAAGGTTTATTTTGGATTGTGAGTTTTAAACACAGAATGCTCCCATCTGGAGAGCTGTCTTGAGCTCCTTTCAGCTTGGCGAATAGTTCTTACAGCACATATTACTTTAGGCACTCGATGTGAGAAAACCCAGGCAGGAAACAGCAAAGGGCTTCGTAAGAAGTAGGAAAAAGCATTCTTGCCTGGCAGGGACAGCTGGACATCAGGGCTCACAGCTCTCAAAGCACAGGCTGGATTCAGTCTTACCGCTCCCCTGGCGGACCCCAGTCACCAGTCCATCAGGAAATAGCCCCAGGACGGAGTCTTAACACACACCCTTCACACACAGGACCTGTTCCTGCTGCCTCTTGAACTAGCCAAAATCATACAAGTATTCTTTTGATTCTAAAATTATGAAAGGAGAAATTATCAAATTCTGAGCCTAATAATGGTAGTAATTGCTCTGACTACTAGTACTCTCCGGTTTGGACTATAACAATGTAAAGCCGTCTATCCTGCAATGCTGAGAGTGATTCCAGCTCAGCTGGTGCAGCCGTTAGGAGTGTGAGCTGACGGTCAGCCAGATCTGTCTGTTTCTCTCTCTATGGAAGGACGTTTCCTAGGCCAAACTCAGGGACTTCTCTCTGCACAGAGAGGGCACGGTTTCTTTACCTCTGCATTTTCAACAGCCTGGCTTACAGATCCATTGAGTTTCATTTCCTCCAAGATCATAATTCTAACTGCCAGCACAGTCCTCTGTGCCCTCCTTGACTCTGTCATCCCCCTTCATGCATATTTGTTTTCCTTAATTTTTGCCACCCTAAATTATACTAAGTGTCCACAAAGTCTGGAAATACAGATACATTTTAATAAATTAAAGATGTCCTTAGCATGTTTTATACACATGTATAATACAGATCTGCCTTTGTTTTATGTACGTATATTTTATATATATATATCCATGTGCTTCTCTTTCAAAAGTACATCAATGCACCCGAGGGCCACTTTTCTCTATGACTATCTTACCTCCTAGTCCCTTAAGTCTAGGGACTGTGTCTTGTTACTTTTTTCCTTTTATAGCTATAATACTAAATTTCAAATTCAATGCTATTACTATTATTTTAATTTCTAATATAACAATTGTTCTAATTAGATAATTCCTATGATTTTAGATAATTACTATTATTTTAATTTCTTATATAACAATTGTTACAATTAGATAATTCCTATGATTTTTATATTCTTAAAACTTGCCATAAATGAAAAACATAGTAAAAAATGCTTATAATCATATAAATGACTATCTTAGAAAAATAATAGGTTTCACTTTCTCTCACAGAGTGACTGGCAAAATGTAAAATAGAAATAGTCAAAACAAAAGACATACACCACACACACAATCCCCCCGATTTAATATAGTAGCTATATCTGCTAATTTTATGTTGTCAGAAATTTCATCAATATGCCAATTAAACTGAACATTTACTAAATTGCTATTTTAAACCCTAGAGGCAGAATAAAAACAAAATCCCTACCTTTATGGATTTTAGTAGGATAGAGGCAAAAAAAAAAACAAAAACCCAACCCATAATGTCAAGTGCTAGGGAAAAAAAGCAGAACAAAGGTACAGAGTGATAGGAATGCTACTTTATTTATTTATTTTTGAGACATAGTCCCACTTTGTCACCCTTGTTAGAGTGCTATGGCATCACAGCTCACAGCAACTTCAAACTCTTCGGCTTAAGTGATTCTCTTGCCTCAGCCTCCCAAGCAGCTGGGACTACAGACACCTGCCACAACACTTGGCTATTTTTTTTATTTTTTTTTAGAGACAGCATCTTGCTCTGACTCAGGCTCATCTCAAACTCCTGAGCTCAGACAATCCAGCCGCCTCGGCCTCCCAGGGTGCTAGGATTACAGGTGCCAGCCACTGCGCCCGGCCACAGGAGAGCTACTTTAGACAGGGTAGACAAGGAAGGTACAAAAAGGTAGTATTTGAGCAAAATGCTGACCGGAGTAAGTAAATGAGCCATGTGGGTATCTGGCAAAGTGATGTTCCATAGCACTGAGATAAAGGCATGTGTTATGCATTAGATACTGAATACAAGAGAAGAGAAGTCAAAATGACTACAAAGAGTGAGCAAAGCCACTTGCTCTTACTTCTCAAGAACTAAAGGTGTGGAAAGAGGAAACACACGTGTTCCCTTGGACCTGTTTCTCCCTAAGAATTGATGTCCTTCTCTCATTCCTCCCCGTACCAAACAAAAAAAAAAAAAAGAAAGAAAGAAAAAGAAAAGACAACAAGGGTTTGTTAGTCTGTGTGGGAATCATAGTTTACTGGCTGAAGACTGACAGAAGAGCAGGTGGGAGGGAAGAGCAACGTTCAGATTCAGCTGCGCTAAGCGTGACCAGTCCATAGACACTGAGTAAAAGGTATCAAGCAGGCAGCTGGTTCAGGGGAGGAGGTTGCAACTGGTGAATCAATTCAGGAATCACTAGCATGCAGATGTATTTGTAAAGCCCTGGGACTAGATGGATGAATAACCCAGAGCAGTGCTGTCCAGCAGTTTTCTGACACGTTGGCCTGTAATTCCTGTCGCCAAAGCACCAAAGACACACGTGGCTACTGGCTACCCTGATGACCTCAGAATGAGGTGGGAGGAGCAGAGAAGAGGTTCTAGGACTGAGCCTGAGCATGACTGAGGCACAGAGACGAAGAATACCCGGCACAGGACACTGTGAAGACACAGCAAGTGAGAAGAGAGAAAAATCAGGAGAACAGTGTTGCCCAGAAACCAAGTGAAGAAAGCTTGAAACAGGAAAGAATGCTCAACGGTTATCAAATATTGCTCAGGGAGAGGTTGAGTAAGATGAAGACTGGGATCACCACTGAATTTAGTAACAGGGAAGTTACTGACAACCTTCGCAAAGAACGGTCTTGGTGGAGTGGGAGAGTGGTGAGGATATTAAGGCAAGCAGTTTAGAAGTTCTCAAGAATGGAAGAAAAAGTATCCAATGTACTCAGCCCTACTATGAAGCTAATTTATAGCTTTCGTATGAAGGGTATAACCCAACTATAGCACAAGAATACAGGGAAAGGGGCTAGGGAGGGGAGGGGAGGGGGAGGTTGGGGTGGAGGGAGGGTAATGGGTGGGGCCACACCTACAGTGCATCTTAGAAGGGTACAGGCAAACCTTACTAAATGCAGAGTACAAATGTCTTCATATAATAACTGAGAAGATGCCAAGAAGGTTATGTTAATCAGTTTGATGAAAATAGTTCAGATTGTATATGAAACCACATTGTACCCCTTGATTGCACTATTGTACACAGCTATGATTTAATAATAAAGACAATAAAAAAAAAAGTTCTCAAAAGAGAAAATGGGTAGTAGCCTGAGGTGGATATGAGATAAGCGACATTTACAATTGATGGCTTGGAGCCTGTAGCTCAGTGGGTGGGGTGCCAGCCACATACACCAAGGGTTGTGGATTTGAACCCAGCCTGGGCCAGCTAAACAATGACAACTGCAACAACAACAAAAAAAATAGCAGGCTGTTGTGGTGGGTGCCTGTAGTTCCAGCAACTTGGGAGGCTGAGGCAAGAGGACAGCTTGAGCTCAAGAGTTTGAAGTTGCTATGAGCTGTGATACCATGGCATCTACCAAGGGCAACATAGTCAGACTGTCTCAAAATAAATAAATTAAATTAAATTAAAATGAAAAATAACAATTGATACTATAATATATAGAATGCTTACAAGTGGAAATATAGTATGTTTCTCCAATAGAGAAAGGAAAATAAATGAAAAATCAAAATGAGAAGAGACACTTCCAGGAACAATTGAACAGGCAAAATAACGAGGATGGAATATACAAGGGGAGGGGAAAGTGACAGAGCACCTGATGCAACAAGACAGACGCCAGAGCACACCAGGACAGAAGTAGGAGTATTAGTCCATTGGGCAGCGGGAGGACAAAGAAGTTCTTTTCATGAGCTTCTATTTTCTTAGTGAAATAAACAGCAAGTTACTAGCAGAGAATGAAAACTGACTGGGGAGAAGGAGTTAAATTCAGCAGTGTACCAGGGTCAGCAGTCCAGCAGATACCTCTCACTGAACTAAGACTGAGTTCTGTTGTTCACTAACTGCACCCACACTCTAATTAACACACTGGCTAGCGGGTCTTACCAGAATCACCTATAGAATTCATCTGGCCACTGCCACACATAGATTCTAATCCACTAACCCTGTAGTAGGGCATCATTATGTTTAATAAACTTCATAGGTGATTCTGATGAAACATTAGGGAGGAGAACCATTGCTACAGGTGATAGGAAGCCCATGAATTATTTTAAACATGTGAATGACATGGTCAATCTCTACCAAATAGATTACTCTAGGGGCCATATGGAAGACAGACTTCAGGAAGAAAAATTTAGCCACAGGAAAACCAATTTGGGATTGGTGTTCTATTCCAAGCAAAAGTAGGAAGACATTTTTTCTAAGGCAAGAAGGGTACAATTTTATTAACTATCCAGGAGTTAAAATGAGCACAATTTTGGTGATGAATAAGAATGGAAAGTGAGGGAAAGTGGATATTAGGACAACTCTCTGAATATTAGCTTGGTTAACTAGAAAGATGGCACTGCCACCTGGGAAGTACACACAAGAAGAGCTAGGGCCATCTGCAGAGTCTGCTGTCAGGGCAAAGCCTCCCAGGCTGGTGAGCGGAGTCCTCTGTCCACTAGGCAGTGACCAACTTCTTTGCTGTCACTACTGAGACTAAATCCACAGTGCCTGTTCTTCTAATTCCAGCAATACTCAAAATGTGCACCTTCTAGAGCAGCGGTTCTCAACCTGTAGGCCACGATTCCCTTGTAACAATGAAAATACAGGGCGGCATCAGGAAGGTTGAGAACCACTGCTCTAGAGAACCATCTTCAGCCCCACCCCACAGTTTCTAATGCCAGATGGAAAAGAGAATATGCAAGTAAAGATGCCTCTAAGGAGGTAAGATTAGAAAAGAAAAAGAAAATGGAGAGGAGCTAGAGAAAGAGCTCATAAGTCAAGGAAGGTTTTTTAAAAACAACTATTTGTTTTTGACCGATGGGTTTGTTTTAGAATTGGGAGAGGGCAGCGCCTGTGGCCCAGTGGGTTGGGCGTTGGCCCCATACACTGAGGGTGGTGGGTTCAAACCTGGCCCCAATCAAACTGCAACAAAAAAATAGCTGGGCGTTGTAGCGGGTGCCTGTAGTCCCAGTACAGTGCCTGTACTTGGGAGACTGAGGCAAGGGAATCTCCTAAGCCAAGGAGTTGGAGGTTACTGTGAGCTGTGACACCATGGCACTCTACCAAGGGTGATAAAATGAGACTCTTGTCTCAAAAAAAAAAAAAAAAAATTCGGAAAACCTGGGCATATTTTTGGCTATAAGAAAGGAGCTGGCTGGTGGTGTGGCCACCCATCTCCCATTCTGGTAGTGGGTACTTCTTTCTAGCACCAGAGGCACCTGGGAACTTAAAATCCATCACAGTGGGAGGACTTACACCATGGAAATGGGCAAATGTTACACATCAGGATCTTTTTGTTTGTTTGTTTGTCTTTGTCCCCAAGACAGCCAATTTACTGGCATGCCACTGCAGCCAGCATAGAAGACCCTGCAGCTAGGGGCAAGAGAAGGAATGAGTGACGGCCAGAGTTCACAGAGGAAGAAAATGAAGATGGACCAAGGATATGGGTGATAAGGTTAGGCTGGAGAGGGAAGGCAGGAGGAGCAGTAGGGGACACATCATTCTCTGAGGCTGAAGGAGAAGAGGCAAAGATAATTGCAGATACAGAATACGTAACAGGTGGGAGAACAGAACCTGACGGAGCTCAAGAATGGTAGCTTCAATTTTTTTCACTCAAGTAATAGTCAAGATTGTCTGGGGATCTAGAGGTTGGGGCTAAGGGCTAAATTATTTAGAATAATTATTACTAGAACAGCCAAATGGGAGAAAGTAGTGATAAAGGACAAATGAAGGACTTACTTTAATAGTGGGCTGAGAGCTCAGCAAGGCTGAAAACCAGGAATTTCTGGATATAAGTAGTATTAAGTATTGGTTTTCCTGTGGCTAAATTTTTCTTCTGGATGTCTATCTTATAGGTAGTATCTGGTACTATTAATTGTTTCAGACATCTGAGACTTTTCCACCAGAATTCAGCAGCTTAGTCTAATACTAGACAATGTAGATCATATCACTGATCTAGAAATAGGAGTTTGGGTGGGTGGAAGCCGCAGAAGCATAAGTGAAAGTGACCCAAGAATACAGCTGAGAGAATAGTGAAAATCATGGTCAAAACGATGATAACAGACTGAGTAAGGAAAAAAAGAGGCCAGGAAAATATTAATAGACAAGGAAAAAATGCAAATAATTAAGAAAGTGTGACCTCTGTAAGACTGAAGAACAGACAATGTAGGAATGAAGGCTGTCATGATTTTTACATTTTTGAAACAACCAATTCCAGATGAAACTATCCAGAGTGCCACCTCACAAGTGAAAATGAATATCACTGCAGTTAGGTAACCATGAGGCTTGTTTTTCTAGACAACAGATCATTGTAAGCTCTTAAATGAAAGCTCCTTAATGATAGAGATTTTGTCGGTCGTATTTACTGCTAAATTCCCAGCGTGTTAGTGGGCACACAGAAGACATTCAGTGCAGTTCAGTCTGTTGAATGAATGGCATGGCCCTTCTCTCAGGATTCCTATTACATTAACGTGTCTACACCTCACAGTCCAAATTAGGTAAAAATAGGATCAGAGAATTGGCTCCCTTGGTTATTTTCTTTACCTTCTGGAAATGAAACAGCCAACAAGTCAGTCAATAGTGGCTTTTACTGAGAATTCCTGCAGACATATGAAAGGATGACTTTCATATCTCTGTTCTGGTTTTGTCATTAATTTCCACAACTATTATCCACCTAAAAGATCACAGAATGAAGCTGCCACCTTCAGATTTGTGGATTCTTACACATTTACCTTCCTGTTATATGGAATTACCAACCCTGCTCCTCACACCAAGGCATGGCCGCCTATAGTCTTCCTTTGTAGGGCTGCCCCTTATACAATGGCTTTTTTTTTTTAAGACAGTCTGGTTGTGTCGTGCAGGCTGGAAGCAATGGCACAACCAAAGCTCACTGCAGCCTGAACTCCTCGCAGCTCAAGCAATCCTCCTGCCTCAGCTTCCACGTGGCAGGGACTGTAGGCACACACTGCTATGCCCAGCCCGAAGGCAATTTTAACTGTGCTGTCACTTCTGCCTTCTAGTCAGAGCTACCAAAGATACCACACTTACCACTGAAAATAAAATCTCAAGCTTAACAACAGGGCAAGAAGTGGTCCCTAGGTTGCTGAGTTTCCACCTCTAGAATATCAATTAGCCAGTGGCCACGGTGTAAGAGGGAAAAGGCGTCCAGCGTGCCACAGTTCACTTTCTCATGAATCCATTAATTCAAACAATATTTATTCTTTTTAAAATAAATAGTTCAGTAAATATGTATTAACCTGCTTAATCATTCTATTTTGTGCTAGTTTCTGAATTTGTGCTGAGTAGTTGACTATACACAGAGTAGGCATCATGATGGTAATGAAATCAAAGAACCCAAAGGCAGAAGATCGGGAATCTAGCAATTACTAGCTAGTAACACAGAGGTGTGTGATGTTTGGCTTCCTCTTCCATAAAATGCCTACCCCTCTGGAGTTGTATGAATTATGTAATGTTTGTATAATGTCAATAAATGCTGCTGGCAAATTTTACAGTTCTATTTAAATACTCAGCACTAGCTGACCATATCAAAACAGAGAGTGCCATCTTCTGGAAACAAAAATCATTGCAACCTTTTCCTCAGAACACCAAAGAAACTGATCGTTTTCTGCTTTACAAAGCAGTTTCCAGGGAAGCACTGAAAATAACAGTAAAGAGTATGCACATTTTCTACTTTTTTTCTTGTTCTTCACATTTTCTACTTTTTTCCTGCCCGTGGTTCCACAAAAAGAAGAGGAAAAGCAATAGAAAGTTTAAATAAACTTTATTATTATAGCCTCATTAGAAAGCATAATTCTCCCTCATCAAATAGTAAAACCTGAAGGACACAATTCCTAGTCTTCCACCAAATGCCAAAAATCCTGATAAACTCCCTTTTAAAGTAACACTATGTGCTTACCTAAGTTTCTTGATTACAATAGTACTAAAGAAATTACTATTGATAAAATATTTTTCATAAATGCTATTATGTGCCAAAGAGAAGATCCCAATACATCAGTTACTGTGAGATCTAAACAAAATAATGTATAGAATAATAAGTATCCAATAAATTCTACTGAATCCAAATCTGCCATGATTTACTTTTCCAAAGATCTCATGTTTCCTTTATAACACATCAGTAAAAATCAAAAACTTTAGTAAGACAAAAAAGGTAACACCATTTATAAGACCATTTACACCATTTGATAAATGACATGAATAAAGGAATGAACATTAACAACTTAGAACCGTATGTTTTCACAGTGGCAGAAACTGTGGCTCTCAACTCCCAGGCTTCCAGCCGATGGCCTGTTATGGACCTGGCTGCACAGCAGGGGGTGGGCAGCTGTCCAGCAAAGCTTCATCTGTATTTACAGCCACTCTCCACCACAAGCACCTGAGCTCTGCCTCCTATCAGATCCTCACGAGCTAGTCACACACAGCTGTGTGATGTTTGGCTTCCTCTTCCACAAAATGCCTACACTCCCAACCCCCGGAGTTGTTTTCCCACCCCCCAACTGGTCTGTGGAAAAACTGTCTTCCGTGAAACTGGCCCCTGATGCCAAAAAAGTTGGGGACTGCTGCTCTAAATCCACATTCTACAGGTGGCAATAAAGAAGGCCCACAGATCCAAGGTCACAGAGCTCGTGAGATCCCCGGACCCCCATGCCAGTTGCCTTGGAGTTGTGTGATATTATTGGAGCTAATTAACTAAAACTACAATATCAAGTTTAGAAGACAAACAGCCTTTCTTCTTGTCAGTTTCATTAAAAATTAGACAATGGGCAAAAGAAGTTTTCTTAACACTAAATACTATCCAAAGTCTTTACTTTACCCAGAGTATTTACTCAAATCCACATGACTGCAGTCTGTATACTTGGAAATGAGAGTTTAAAATCTCTCTCTACAAACTGCTATAACTACAACATGGAGCAGTATGTCCAAAACGTAGGAAACCTGGAAGGTGGAAAAGAGGGGAGGAGGAACTGACCTTGTCTGAGACGAACAGAATTCTCCTTAAGTTCTGTTAAATTTTATAATATTTAAGTAAGGGAATATCTGTTAATCTAAGTTTTACCATGTAACTTTTTGGCCAATACTAGAAGTGTTAAGCAATAATCATGAGAATGATTCCCAATCAAAGACTTCAGATGGAAAGTTCACTAGGAATATTATTTATACACCATATATATAAGCACCTTTACAGTCTATTTTATAGTGAATAATAAATACCCTCTTCTCTTGAGAAAATGGAAGCAAAATTTGGTAGTCACGGAATATGAAAAATTAAAATATATTTAATAGGCCTTGTGTTATAAAATTCCTCTTAAAATTTAAAATGCAGATAAGGGAAGGATCTAATATCTTCTTTTTTTTTTTTTTTTTGAGACAAAGCCTCCAGCTGTCACCCTGGATAGAGTGCTGTGGCATCACAGCTCACAGCAACCTCCAATTCCTGGGCTCAAGCGAGTCTCTTGCCTCTGCCTCCCAAGTCGCTGGGACCACAGGCACCCGCCAC
>CAUYON010155417.1:0-13580 GCA_963573935.1 Arctocebus calabarensis | reverse complement strand
ACAATGTGCTGACTTCATATACAATCTGAAATATTTTCATCAAACTGTTTAACATAGCCTTCATGGTCTTTTAATCACTATATGAAGACATTTATTATCTGCATTTAGTAAGTTTCACTTGTACCCTTCTAAGATAATGTTTGACTTTTGCAATTGCCAAGAGGTGCTCCACATGACTTAACATTCATTTTTTGTTATTGGAATGTATTGAGTATTGCAATTTAAAACAGTTTATTCCTTTCTTAAGATGTGTGTGCTTTTTTTTTTTCTTCTTTTTGCACCTTCTGAGAATTGTGGTTCAAACACCTTCTGCCTTGCTGGCCTTTCTTCCCGACTGGAGGCATTACCCAGGTCTGCAATTACTTTCCCATTCCCTGGCTTCTCCTTCACGTCTCATGAATAACGGGACAGACATATATGTCTGCGTTTAGCTCTGTAACACATTCAGATGCCTCAGCTTCTGTAGGCTACTCATACTGCCAATTGAGGGGAACTGGGCCAGGAGAGAGTTGGGGGAAGGGTCTGTAAGAAGAAGAGGCACTGAGGAAAGGCTTCATTAGAAAAGACCAAATTGGAGCCTGACTCAATTTTAAGAGGGAGTTCCAGGGAATCATCCCTTCTGCAGAGGGACTCATTTTTACACTCAGGCAACTCTAGTTGTGTCTACTCCCTGAACTGGTTGCCTGCCCCAGCAGGAGTCAAAGTTACTGTTCTGTAGTTTCCCAGGCATGCAGGCTTTGCAGCATTCTAGGGGGAAGAAGGTTTCTGTGATCATACAGTTCAGTTTCTGGCCTGTGTGCTCACACAGCTGTTTCCCACAATGGCTGATTTCCCGCCAGCGTTGTGAGGATTCGTTCCCACACCGATGTCACAGGCACACAGCTTCGGTTGGTCCTCCTGGTTCCCAGCACGTGCTTGTGGGTTCCCTGATGTTCTTGCTTTCCCCAGCTTCATTCACATTCTTTACCTAACTGCTAATTTGTGTACTTCAAGTTCCAACGCCATGTGCAGATTCAGGAGCTTTACAGACTGCTTAGCATACTCTCAGACTGGTCAAAACTGCTCACAGTTCCCTAATGTATGTCGATAGGTATTTGCTTCATTGATTGATGTGTGAACAGACAGTCTGTAACAGAGCAATGTGGCATCCTGGCTCAACTGAGAGTGAAGGAGGTCCTGGGATATTCAGAGGTGTAATCGGAGCAGTTGCAGGCAAGCTGAGATGCTACTGATCTATATTTTGGAGAACTAAAATGTTAAGGATGAGTTTACTGAATTGTCTTGGAGAGGTTTCCAGAAACTAGTTCTCTGATCTCAGTAGCTTTAAAGACATGAGCTTTCACGTTTCCAGTGGTGAAAGGTCCACCCATCGTCCATAGTACTTATGGCAAGTAGTTCATCAATGTACCTCCTATCAAGGATGACAGTCATCAATTGCCTATCATGACAAAACATTTCTACCTTACAAAACATAAGTGAAGAGAAAAGGAGTGGTGTGGAGTTGTTTAGTTGTTTCTTACTGCATGGGAGAAGATAGGGAAAGAAAAATAACACTGGGGCATTAAATTTTCAACTCAAGGACCTTGAAAACTTCTATTCATTGTCCATCATGTAACCCATATCCCCCTGTATCTGCAAAGGTGAGGTTTCTGGAAAAACAAACTCAATACCTCATCGTGAACATTAGAATAATACTGCAAATTGAATTAGTAGCAACTTTTCATGAAGCCAGCAGATGATTGGGAATGGATGCAATAATAAAATTTGGGATGGTGACATACAGACAGATTTCAGAGACGCTGAGGAGCTTAAACTCTACATTCTGCTATGCCTTCTTTATCCATAGAATCAGCCCTTACACCTTTCCTGAGAAGACGGGTGCCTTTCCCTGAAGAAGATGCAATTTGTTGCTACGAGCTAGGTGCCTTGAAACACACTGCTCTCACCCTTCAGGGTCTATTGCTGCTGTTCTTATGTCTAGATTTATAACTAGGTTCAAATCCCACCAGGTTCTAAAGGATTCAAGGTATAAAGTATGATTCACGAAGAAGTATGATGTGCATAGAAATAATTGTATAAGTTTGTTAATACGTATCAATTGAAACCTAGGGAAATGTATGTGAAAATAAATCTTCAGTTTAAAGACCAAAGTTAAAGGAATATAGAGTTGGATTCCCTTCAATATTTCAGTGTATGTAGGCTGCTAAAGGCTAATAGTTTACTCAGTTGGTTGAAGGAAATAAAGAGCCATGGTGCCTCCATAAATTGAGTCAAGATGCCACAATGTCTTTTTTTGAGTAAAGGTCCATAGTATATGGAGCAATCCATCCCCACAGGAGTGCAGAGGATATAGTCTTCACCACAGTTGTAAGAAATAAATTTATGACAGAAGCATTCTTCAAGAGTTCTGTGGGGACTGTATTCCACAGGTCAAAAATTACAGTGAAAACTGTCACCATTAAGCTGAGATAGCTAACTAAATGCATTGGAGATAGCAGAATCCCAGAGTGGAGGGGCCAAATGTCAGCACTTAAGCATCAAAGACAAGATGGTCATAGCTGTTGTAATGGACAATGGAACAGAAGCAGAAATGAGACTAGTTTAACCTACGGAGATGTTTGATGTTGACTAGTTGATCATAATACTCTTAGAGCGAAATATATGGGCAGAAAATGAAAGTGTTGCTTGATCGGTATTAATTAGAAAGCACTAGATCTAGGGAATGGAATTTTGACTTGAAAACAAAGATCCATGAGACTTCATTCATTCAACTCCCATGCTGGAACCAGTTCACAGACCTTGAGCCCCCTGGATGAACTGGTCAGTGGGTTCTTGTGAGGAAGGACCCTTTTGCAATGCCAAATACATGTGCTATTAATCCTGTCTTCCCTAAAGGGAACTGAAGGCATTTCATGCAATGACTGTGAATTATGGAATGGGGGAATAATAAAATGTTTTAAAATGTTTTACCCTGACACTGAATCTGAACTGAAAATCAGCCCTGTAGACCTAAATCACCACTGTCATTGACTATGCAGAGACGATGGTAATGGCTAGGTGACTGAGTTATGGTTCAAGTTACTCCTACAAGGTATCCAAAAGCCCGTGAATCCATTCAATGTTTATTATCCCAGTTTGAGAAAATGTAACTGAAATAGACACACTCAGGGCTCACTCTGTAATCCTAGCTCTCTGGGAGGTGGAGGCCAGTGGATTAATGGAGCTCAAGAGTTCGAGACCAGCCTGAGCAAAAGTGAGACTAAAAATTAGAATAACTGAGGCAGAAGGATTGCTTGACCCCAAGAGTTTGAGGTTGCTGTGAGCTATGATGTCATGGCATGGCATTCTACCCAGGGTGATAGAGTAAGACTGTCTCAAAAAAATAAAAAAAATAAAAAGACACAGCCAAAGCAGGAAGCTTTTTATACTGGTTCCCTGGGCTAGTAGCACAGGAAAAGCCAAGTAGAAGGCACTGGAACCACCATTACCTATGAATGCAGTGGCCAAAAATGAAAGCGAAGCCTCACATTTGGAGGGTTCATAAAAACTGGTGTCACCACAAGAGTAGTGATTCATATGGCCAAAGAGAGACAAAGCCAGACACTCGTTAAAAGTCATAAAGGCATATTTTATTCAGTGATGTTTCAGTGGCGAAAACCGCTGCGGTAGAGAATTGAAACCAGTGTCATTGAGCTCAACTTTGCTGAAACAAAAGGCAGGAGAAAAGCAAAAGCCTAGAGCAGAGCAGCGCACCTGAGTAGATATCTCCAGGGAGTGTCCCTGCACACGAACACCAGGGAGTGTCCCTCCACACGAACACCAAATCAGTGATCAGCCAAGCCAGCAAGCATGTCCCGAAGAACCAACGATGAGAGAGTCGTCCTACCTGGCTTTACCACGATATGAAGGGAAGAGTCCTGAAAAGGGCAGGAAAGACAATCTTGCATTGACCACACCACTGTCCCCTGGCCCCTAGCAGTGCTGTACCAGCTCACAGAGGAGAGGAAGAAGCTGTGTGCTGTGAGGAAGAACAGCGAAGTGACTGTGGGACTTTTCATTGAAAGTCAAGGACACCGTGGCACAGGGGAAGGTAACACAGATCAGAATTCTGCCAGTGGCCAAGGGGCGGGTGTATCTGGAGCAGCCCAGCCAGAGGGAAACCTGCCCTAACATCCAAGTTCCAGGGAGCCCCAACAGCAGCTGACAAAAGACAGCCTGCACTGAATCTGTAAAGCATTTGGGCCATGGAAGCTGCAGTCCTTGGCAACTCTTACAGCTGTGCTGGCCCAGATCCAGTGAACTTGGAGTACAGGTAGCCTAGTGGGACTCCAGCATTGGCCGCCAAACCTGGGATCTCCACCGCAGACTCTAAGCAGTGCGGTGTAGGCGTCTCATTTTCCAACGGCAGAAAGGAAAAAAGAGTTCAGAGGACTTTATTTCACAATTTGGATACCAACTCAGCCACAATAAAATAAAATGGAAGCAGGTGAAGTCTTAAATCCAGGCCTTGGCTCCTGGAAGGCATTTCTGGGCCCACCCTGGGCCAGAGGAAACATACATCCCTGAAGCCAAGGACTCAGTCCTGGAAGGCTTTACTGTTTGCTGAGAAAAGAGCCCTTGAGCTTTGAATGAGTATCAAAAGGAGCCAAGGACCAGTCATTACAGGCTTTGAGTGAGGCTGACCTGGCTGGTGCTGGTGGCCATGGAAGTGTCCATGTCACTCCTGCGCCAACTCTAGTGGCTCAGCACAGAGAGTGAAGGAGGAGAGAGAGAGACTTTGTTGGGTAATCCAGGGAATTCTTTTGTATCTTACCAAAATACACCCAAGCAGTACTCCCAGGAGTTTGCTTTACCAGGTTTGGGGCACTCCCAGGTCTGATATGGGGGTAGCAACCAAAGACTTAGATCACAACACTCAATTCCTTTTAATATCTGGAGAATTTTCTCAGGAAGGACCAATTCAGACAGACTCAGACTAAAATGGTTAAAATAAATACCTAACTCCTCAATGCTCAGACATCAGTGAACATTCAAAAACATTAAGAATACCCAGGAAAACATGACCTCGCCAAATGAACTAAGTAAGGTACCAGTGACCCATTCTGAAGTGACGAGATAATGTGACCCTTCAGATACAGAATTAAAATAACTGTTGTCAAGAAGTGCAAATATTTTGAAGGTTATTTATTTGCTTTGATTGTTGTCTCTTTAGATGTATAGAAGCTTTTTGGTTTAATTAAGTCCTATTTATTTATTTTAATTGTTGTTGGAATTGGCATGGAAGTCTTCTTCATAAAGTCTTTTCCCAGGCCAATATCTTCAAGTATTTTTCCCACATTTTCTTTGAGGATTTTTATTGTTTCACGCATTAGATTTAAATCTTTTATCCATTATGGATCATTATGAGTGGTGAAATGTGCTAATCCACTTTCAGTCTTTTACGCATGGATATCTAAAGATACTTGCATATTTTTAATTGGACAAAGGCTGGATAACTAGGATCTACAGAGAACACAAACTAATCAACAGAAAAAAAAGCTAACAATCCCATAGATGACTGGGCAAGAGGCATGAACAAAACCTTCTTTAAGGAAGATAGAAGAATGGCTAATAAACATGAAAAATGCTCAGAGAAATGAAATAATCAGAGAAATGCAAATCAAAGCCACCCTAAGATATCACCTAAAGCCAGTAAGATTAGCCCACATCACAAAGTCCCAAAGCTGCAATGCGGATATGGAGAGAGGGGAACACTCTTACAATTTTGGTGAGACTACAAATACAGCCTCTTTGGAAAGAACTATGGAGAATCCTTAAAGATTTCCAATTAGAACTTCCATTTGACCTCATGATCCTACTACTAGGCATCTACTCAGAAGAAAAAAATTATTTGATCCTAAGGATATTTACACTAGATTGTTTATTGCAGCTCAATTTACAATCACCAAGATGTGGAAATAACCTAAATGCCCATCATCAGGAATGGATTAACAAATTGTGGTACATGCACATCATGGAATACTATTCAGCCATAAAAAAGATGGTGACTTCACACCTTTTGTAATATCCTGGATGGGGCTGAAACACAGCTTCTCCTTAGTAAAGTATCACAAGAATGGAAAAGCAATTATTGATACTAACATGAAGCCAGTAGATGATCTGATGCATGTCCACAAAGGAGAAAAATTCATTTTCATTCAAGTTGGGGGGAGGGAGAATGAGGAAGGGGGAGGAGACTGGGGTGCTCTCACTGAATAGGCACAGGGGGAGGGGTTGGCACACCTTTCTTGTGTGGAACGTAACCATAAGAGGGATTCTACCTAACAAAATCAAATATTTTGACTTGGTTGTTTGTACCCTCACATGAACCTGAAATAAATTTACTTAAAAAAAAAAAAAAGACGCTCAATCAACTTCTAGATAACTTAGAGAAAGAGTTCAGAAGCCTTCACTCAAATTTACGAAGACATAAATAAGACAACAGAATGGCACCTTCCCATGGGCCAGGCTTTCTTTTAACCTAAGTTCTCTGAAACCATTACTATATTTAATCTGCATGATAACCTATGGATAGGTACATTCATGATACTTATTTCGAATATCAGGAAAGTGAGCCTTAAGAGACATTACCTGTTTGTCTATGTTCAAATGGCCAGCAAGTGGGAAGAAAGAAGGCTTTAAACCTTACTCTGTTAGAACATTACTCGAAGACTCAATCAATAACCTATACTAGTATAACAGAAGATTCGTCAGACCTCAGCTTCATGAACTAACTTACGGAATGTAGAAATCCTTTGAAACGGTACAGAATAGATTATGCATATAATACATTTGTTATGTAATATAGTATGTGTATCACAGTTTGATTTTTGGGAAAAGGTGTCTGTTGCCTTTTTTAGAATCTCAGATGGGTTTTATGGTCTCAAACAGGGTCTGTGTTGTTCAGAGGCTGGCTCCTTAGCTGTTTTTGATTTTGAATCTTGGTTGCTGACTTTGAAGATCTCTTCCTTCTTTAAAATACAATGGTTCTGGGCCAGGAAGGCTGGGAGGTTGAGGTAGGAGGATCGCTTATGTTTATGAGTTACAGACCAGCTCGTGCAAGAGTGAGACCCTGTCTCCACTAAAAATAAAAAAAATTAGCCAGACATGGGGGCAGGCGTCTGTACTCCCAGCTACTTGGGAGGCTGAAGTAGGAGAATTGCTTGAGCTCAAGGGTTTGAGGTTGCTGTGAGGTAGGTTGATGCCATGGCACTCTAGCCTAGGTGACAAAGTGAGACTCTGTCTCAAAAAAAAGACAAAAATCAAACAAACAAACAAAAAAAGGTTCTATCATCCTCAATAACCCAGGGAACATCAGAAAGTGTGAGCAGATATCTCCCTGCCTCAATGACTCCCCCATCCCACATGTCGTCCCCCCCAACTCAGCATTCCCAGTGCCAGCTCCATCACCCACGATCCCACAAAATAGATGGCGGTGCCATGCACATCCTTCAGAGCCCTTCCAAACTCTGGTTATAGGATGCAGGGAAAAGGATACTCTTTTTAAAGTTTATATGTAACTGTGAAGAGCATTCAAGAATATGCTGGCACGCCAGCTCTGTGTTTTTGATTTTTTTGGTTGTTTTTTTGGTTTTGTTTTTAACGTTGTTGGTAATAATGTTCTCCTGTATAAAAGTGGTTCAGGACATCAGACCCTTGAAAGTTTTGTGTATAATGGAGAAGGATGTGCATGCCTAGAAGTCAGTGGGGGGGATGGGGTTACTGTAACCCCTCCACCTTTAATTTCTGCTACCAAAGGGTTCTCCAGGCTCATTTGCCTCCAAAGTGGAAAGCTCGAGTTTAAATTTCTTCCTTGGAAAGTCACTCAATCACTGATAGTTAAGAAGCCTGCTTCTGTGTTCCTATCTGCTTTGAAATGAAAATATCAGACCACAAGCCATCTTGTTTTCCTGATTTGAAGCTTGATGACATCATGTCCAGAATTAAAGGTTGTTGAAAGTTATTAATGCTTCATTGGGAACACTCCTCATTCTGATAGCTTTTGTATGAACACACAGATGCTTGTTCTCAGCCTGACCCAGACACAAGTTCTGGAAGATGTGGGTAAAAGTCGTGGTCATATATTGGACATTTGTAATCAGTCCTTCATTGTGCTCATTCAAAAGTACACTGTCAAGCACAAAAAAATAAATGGTTGAAATAATTTTAAAAAATCAAGAAAAAATTCTGAACTTAAAAATTTAATTGGAAAACTAAAAAGTTAATCAGTTTCTCAACAACAGAATCTTCAATCTGAAAGAAAAGAAGTTAAAAAATGATAAGAAATAGGGGTGGTACCTGTGGCTCAAAGGAGTAGGGTGCTGGCCCCATATGCTGGAGGTGGCGGGTTCGAACCCAGCCTCAGCCAAAAACAAAAAAACAAAAAAACAAAACAACAACAACAACAAAAAAAAAAAGATAAGAATTAATCTGAAGTTCTGTAACACACTGGTAACAGTAAATACACAGACACAAAAATACTCCATTGCTGTAATTGTGGTATATAAATTGCTTATATCTTGAGTAGGAAAGTTAAAAAACAAAACTAAAATAACTACAACTTTTGTAAGCTAGGAGGTATAAAAAGAGAAGGGGTGAGGAGGCAAGAGATATAGTTAAAGAACAGAATTTACGTTAGATTTTTCTTCGCTTATTTATTTGTTTGTAAGCAGAGTAGTCACAAGTTCAATGTAATTGGTTGTAAAATGTTTTTTACAAGCCTCACAGAAACCTCAAAGCAAAAAACCTACAACAGAAGTACAAAAAATAAAAAGCAAGAAATTAAAAAAAAAAAAACAACTGCCAGACAAAATCACTTTTAACAAAGGAAGGCAGGAAGGGAAAAAGAAAAAGAAGACCACAAAACAACCAGAAGTCAAATAATAACATGGCAGTGGTTTGTTCTTGCCCATCAATAATAATATTTATTGTGAACGGACTAAAAGTTTGATTGTAAACTCCCCAATCAAAAGATATGGAATAGTTGAATGAATGGAAAATCAAGAGCCAGAGTGAGACTCTGTCTCAAAAAAAAAAAAAAAAAGAGCCAGTCATACCAAATGTTGTCTGTAAGAAACCTACTTCACCTATAAATAAACAGTTTTTCTATTTTTAGTAGAGGCAGGGTCTTTGCTCTTACTCAGGCTGGTCTCAAGCTCCTGAGCTCAAGGGATCCACCTGCCTTGCCCTCCCAGAGTGCTGGGATTTCAGGCATGAGCGACTGCAGTTGGCTACAAATCACCTCTTTGATTCTATCCACATAGGTACTTTGGAGAAGTGATGGGGTGTAAATAAGCAAATAAGAAAGCAATAAAAGGTAACAGCAGATTAAAACATCCTGGATTGTGTTGGAAACCAGTAAATCAGTTGTTTCTTTTTGTCACATTGGATCAAAACTATTTTTTCTGAATGAAACTGCTGTTCAGATATAACTGCTATGTCTTCCACTTTCATAATTCCTTACCCTAAATGGATAAATAATTTTGTGTGGAACAAGCCTATCCACCTGTGACTAAGTATGACAACTCTGTGCCATTTCCCTACTTTCACTTTAATGATAATGTTTTTGTTCACATTGCTTCAAAGATGAGTTTACTCCCTATTTAATAAGTTCTTGTTTATTTGTTTGTATAATTTTTATAATTTAATTATTATTTAATGCAAATTTTGTTTGTTTTTTTTTTGAGCCACTGCACCCAGCCAGAATAGTTCTTTTTAATTAAATGATGTGAGATGGGTCTTGCACACAATCATATTTGGTTGTAAACAATTGTATATAGAGCTCATAGGTTAATTTTAATTTACTCAACACAATAAATAATTTTAAAATTTAGAAAAATGAACACCTATACACACACACACACACACACACACTCTGCACGTGTATGTCATACATAACATGGCATCATTTATAGAACATCTAGGGAAAATGACAAATTGCGTTGTGAGTCTAAATAGACACATTTCTTCAGAGAAGATATTTATTTAACACAACGCTGAGTCTGCTATTTGCCAGGCACTAAAGTTTAGGTGGTTTCTGCACAACAGTAAGTGAAGTAGTGATCCAGTCCTCCCCGGAGCTTCTACATTAACAGGGAAAGATGAATAAATCATAATCCTAGTAAGAAATCAAGTAAATTCTATAACAGATCAGAGGAGAATATGAGCCATGTAATAAAATAGAAGTGGAGAAGCAAGGTCAGATAGGGTAAAAAGCAGTAATTTTAAAGATAGTCTCTGGGAAAACTGGAATGAATGAAGACCAGAATTTGGAGGGGAGGGTGGGTTATCTGGATGCAGGCAGAGGGAGGGGCCTGTGCCAACCCCCAAAGCTGCAGCAGGCCTGGGATTTCCATTGATTTGCAGGAGGCAGGCAGGCAGTAAATGTGAGCAAAATCCTGCAGGCCCTGGGAGGCCTTTTTGAGGACTTTGGCTTTAATTCTGTGTAAACAATTGCCAGACTTTGAACATAGCAGTTAGATTATCTGATATATATTTTTAAAGGACTATAGCTTCTGCTGTTTTGAGGATAAATGGAGAGGAAAGTGCTACATTTGAAGCAGGGAGACTTCTCAGGATTGTATTATCTCTTGCAATAATTCAGGTAAAATAATATTAACCCCGACTGCAGGCTATGAGAATCGATAAAGCTTCCTGGGAGAGATTCCATATAAGAAAGAGGAAGAAATACAGCATGCAATTGAAGAATGGAATTGCTGTCAACTGAGAGGGGTCGAGCAGGGTAGTTTTAAAAGGGAAATGGGGAATTAAGTTCTGGGCATATTGAGATTGAGATATTTCACAGACATCCCAATGAAATTGTCAAATTGTCATGGCAAGTTGGATACAGGAGTTTTGAGCTTAGCAAACATTCTAGAATAGACTGATCCATTGAGCCTTCTTGGCTATTTGAATATTTAACACTGTGAAACATGTGAGGAAGATGATGAAGAAAATGGGTTAAGGTAGAAGCCGAAATAACCAAAGAATGAGCTCTGGAGCTTCCAACCTTGAAGAAAAAAGGAGACTCTAAAATAGGGAAACAAAAGTAAAAAGGAATAAAACACACCAAGAAGAAGCTGCTGAGTTGTGATCAATGATGCGGATTTGAAGACCAAAGAGATCAGAATATCAGAATACATTTTGTGAGCTAGTATTGCTACCCTTTCTTTCAGCTTATCTTTTTAAAAATAGAAATTAATGCTGAATGGCATTCTGAAAACTGGTGAATGGTTCTGAACACATTGCTCCTACGATTTAGAAGGTGCACTTTGAAGTCTAAAGTGTGTAATGCCATGATTATTGGACGCCGTTTTCACTTGAGCTACGACGTTCAATCCTGGCTGTCTGTCCCCAGAGAACTTGGACTTGGCTCCATTCTCTGAGCTGATTACTGAGGCCCGAGAATGGCTCTAATGAATTACAGTGACGACTCTCCAGTGATTATTGATTTCACCCGGCTCACTGAACAGAAATAAGTACTTTCTAATTTGTTGTGACATTGAATAGATGTGTTTATTTATTAAGGGATGTTGTAATGGCAGCATGCCACCTTGTCAGGGGAAAGAGCAACTTTCCTTTTCTGAGACAGAAAGAATATCAAGACTGGAAAATTCATTGGCTACGGGAACCCAACAAACAAATGTCAATGTAGTTTAAAAATAGGACAAAACCAAGACCAAAAAAAGTAGAATAGAGTCAAATTCCTCTGCGTTTTCTGTAAACTCTGCTACACATGAAGCTTTGACTTTGGGCAAGTTACCTAAGAACACTTAGCATCTTACTCGTAGGTTTTTCGTTACAGAGATGTGGCTGATGATACACCCTTTAGGGACAAACAGTGAAAATAAATGTGAATGTCTCCGAAAAGCTTAAAGTGTTAAAGAACTATACAATTTGGTATCCTGCATTTCTAGGGCTCTTAATCCAGAAAAAATTAAGACCAGAATTATTTTTATTTTATAAACTTCTGTATTATTTGAACAGTTGAACTTTCTGGAATTTAAATTTAATACTTTATTGAAGGTCACCACCCTAGCAACAGACTCAATGTGTTTTAGGTCAATAACTGAAAATATTAAAAATTATTTAAGTTTTCTATTCCTAAAGATCAAAAGATCTTGTGGAGGTATTTCCTGCATTCCAATTTGAAGACAAAATGTTCTTCCAGAAAATATAAATATTATTTAAAAGATATATAGTGTTGAGGAGAGGATATTTTGAATAAGATTTTTTCACTGATTATAGTATATACCTATTTAAACATGTCTTTATTAATTTTGCATATATCTAAGAGTGTACAATGTGATGTTTTGATATACAAATGCATGGTGAAATGGGGCGGCACCTATTGCTCAAAGGAGTAGAGCGCCAGTCCCATATGCCAGAGGTGGCAGGTTCAAACCCAGCCCTGGCCAAAATCTGCAAAAGAACCACCACCACCACCACCACCACCACCAACAACAACAACAACAAAATGTATAGTGGAATGATTACTACAGTCATGTAAACTGACATATCCATCACCTACTCCAATTACCTTTCTGCGTGAGTACTCAGAGTACCTAAAATCTATTCTTCTAGTATTTTAGTATCCAACTAAACTTGAAGTGTATGGTATAATATTTTTAACTAAGGTTCTTACATTGTACATTAGATCTCTAGACATATTCATAGTACAGAACTCCAAATTTGTACCGTCTGATCTATTTCTCTCTATTTTCTTCCACTGGTCACTGCCTCTAACCACTGTTGGACTTCGTGTATTTCACTGTTCTGAGATTCCACATGTAATAATAATAACCAGTATTTCTCTCTTTGTGCCTGGCTTATTTCATGTAGCACGGCGTCTTCCAATTTCATCCATGACATTCCAAATGGTAGTAGCTCCCTTTTTAAGGATGAAAAATATTCCATTACGTGTGAGGTTTTCTTTTCTTTTTTTTTTTTTTTCCTGGTGTGTGTATATAAGTGTCACCATTTCTATACTTCTCATCCTTGGACATTTCAGTTGTTTCCATATCTTGGCTATTATTAATAATGCTGCATTTCCAGGATGTATACAGTCTACTAATTTTCAGCAAGGCCTTCAAGAAGGCACAATGAAGAAAGCACAGTCTCTTCACTTAGGAGGTGTTGGGAAAACGATATCCACATGCCAAAGAGTGAGGCTAGACCCTCATCCTACACCGTACACAATAATCAACTCAGAATGAAACACCTGAACGTGGGGCTCCACACCATACAACTGGAGGAAAGTGTAGGAAAATAGCTTTATTTTATTATCGGTCTTGCCAGTGATTTTTTGGATATCACGCTAACACTCTGACCACAAAAGCAAAAATAAACAAGTGGGATTACATCAGATTAAAAAGCTTCTGCACAGCAATGGAAATAATCGACGAAATTAAAAAGCAACATATGTTCTCAGTCCTAATATGAAACAAATTTATAGCTTTCATATGAAGGCTATAACTCAATTATAGCACAAGAATATGGGGAAAGGGGAGAGAGAGGGAGGCAAGGAGGAGGATGGGTGGAGG
>CAUYON010155416.1:0-25447 GCA_963573935.1 Arctocebus calabarensis | reverse complement strand
TTTTTTTTTTTTTTTTTGAGACAGAGCCTCAAGCTGTTACCCTGGATAGAGTGCTGTGCCATCACAGCTCACAGCAACCTCCAATTCCTGGGCTCAAGTGAGTCTCTTGCCTCTGCCTCCCAAGTAGCTGGGACTACAGGCTCCTGCCACAACGCCCGGCCATTTTTTGGTTGCTGCTGTCATTGTTGTTTGGCAGACCCAGGCTGGATTCAAACCGCCAGCTCAGGTGTACGTGGCTGGCGTCTTAGCCCGTTGAACCACAGGCGCTGAGCCTATTTTTAATTTTTTTGAGGAACTGTCATACTGCTTTGTATGTCAGCCGCACTGTTACACATTCTTACCGACAGTACACAAGGGTTCCAATTCTGTACATTCACATCACTACTTATTTTGTTCTGGATTTGCTTGTTTTGAATAAAAGCCATCCTAAGGTTGTGAGTAGTATCTCACTGAGATTTTGATTCATAGTTCCCTAATAATTAGTGATGTTATCTTTTCATGTTTTCATTGGCCATTTGTATATCTTCTTTGGAAAAATGTCTATTCAAGTTCTTTATCCATTATTTAATTTCTGTTGAGTTTTAGGAGTTGTCTATACATTCTCGATATTAATCCCTTATCAGATATATAACCTGCAAATGAGGCTTAATTTTGAAACTTAAAAGCTCTCCTTTAAAATTGAAGAAGACAAAAAAATTGCTAAAATTTTATAGTTTTAATCACTATACCAGAGATACAAAAATTAATAAAATCTTCATATCCAATAATTTCCCTTAATAGGGAACACAGAGAAGAAAATGTTAAAATTATAATAAATTATGAAATGCATTATTACAGATATACACAGAAAGTACCATGGAAGTTCAAATTTCTAGATAAAGGGAACAGTTAACAGCAAAGGCACAAATGTAGACATAAGGCATTATGGGATCAGATGACCATTTCAAAGCTGAGGAGAGAGACAGAGAATGTGGCAATAAAACAGGCAGTGGCCAATAGTAAGCACTATTGTTTGTCATGAGCAAAATGTTAACCTTTGTGTTGACATCACTGGTGATTTACTGTGATTCTCTAGACTATGTGAAAAAGATTCTATCCTGTGAATAGAGAGGAGTTACTCCTGAACATTCCCAACACTAATCATGCAATGATACCCCCTGGAATGTGTGAATAAGGGAACATGCTCTCTCTGGTGTGAAGGAAGTAGAAGCCTCCGGATGCTGTATGAGGGAAACTAGATGCTGTATGAGGGAAACTAGACATGGCGAGTGAAACAGTACCTGCCATGTCAGGATCTGCAGAAACTAGGGAATGGTCCTCTGACTCAGATGGTATCACTGAAAGCCTTGCATTTCTATTTCTACTTTGGGTACTCAATAGAGCTTTATTTAAATACTTCACTACAGCCTAAAATGGATTAAGAAAAGTTGAGGGATAGGATTATGTATATTTGGGGGAAAAGTCAGTACTAAATACAAGAAATCTGGTGTTTTAAGAACTTTAGAGTGACCTGGAGGGATAAAAGAGCAGTAATGGGGGTGGCGCCTGTGGCTCAAAGGAGGCAGGTTCAAACCCAGTCCCAGGCAAAAACTGAAAAAAAAAAAAAAAGAGCAATACTGGTTCAAGGTACAGACAGGAGAGAAGCAACAAATACCTCCAGGTTAAATATGTAGAATATGTAAATATTTGTTAGGTATCACCAGAAATTACTAAGAAAAGAAGCTTTAGTAAAAAGATTAGACTTTCTGGACACCTAAGCAAATGAAGGCAGATTCTCTTCAGTATTCCTTATGTGTTAAAAGAAATATGACCCTACATTTAAATTGGAAGAATCAGTTTGAACTCATGATGTATTTCATCTTAAATATTTTCCCAGCTCCCTCTAAAAAGGATAGAAATAATGACAAATTCAGTGGCAACAAGTACAACAGTGCAATCTAAGGTCTTTGGATATTATTTCCCACTAAAAGGGGTCCAACTAGGGACCTCAAAGAAATAGATGATTCTAGATCTATGTCAGAAAATATGAGAGTGAAGACCAGAGTGCTTTGTCCTATCAAAGAGCACGGAAGTTATCAAAGGCTACTAACAATGTGTCAAAATGACTCAGAAGCAACTTCAAGAAGCTCCCAGTAGTCAAAGAAAGAAGAACTTAACATCCATGAAGATAATAACTGTGATGGATTGAAATGTCAAATATATTCAAACCTGTGAGAGCATAAAGACAGTTTTTTTAAAGTCAGTTTGGTCTCATTAAGAGGATCTTAGGAACCAACTCAAGATTTTAAAAACTGGTATGTAAAAGAGAAATAATTAAACTTTTATCCTGTCTTTCATATGTAAGGTACCACTGGATAACCTCATAGTAAATGAAGGGAAGTGTCTCCTTATAGACGGAGTCTAAAAATAAATAAAACAAAGTGACACTAATTTGTAATGCTTACTGAACTAATTTATCCAGACATTAATTATCAGTAACTGTTAACATCACAAAAGAAAAGTAGATATTGCAGGCCTTTTAACAGGAAAAAAAACACAAAAATGTCCTATGAAGCAGTCTTGCCAAAAATATTGAATGTGTAGGCTCGGCGCCTGTGGCTCAGCGGGCTAAGGCGCCAGCCACGTACACCTGAGCTGGCGGGTTCGAATCCAGCCCGGGCCCGCCAAACAACGATGGCTGCAACCAAAAGATGGCCGGGCGTTGTGGCAGGCGCCTGTAGTCCCAGCTACTTGGGAGGCAGAGGCAGGAGACTCGCTTGAGCCCAGGAATTGGAGGTTGCTGTGAGCTGAGATGCCACTGCACTCTACCCAGGGTGACAGCTTGAGGCTCTGTCTCAAATAAAAAAAAAAAAATTATATTCATCTAGAAAAGTTAATTTCATCATCTGTCAGATTGGTATAGAGCAAGTCTTTCTTTTTCTTTTCCTTTTTTTTTTTTTTTGGAACTAGAATTTTACTCTGTAAAATTTGGGAGAATTTTACATTCCCAGCTGGAGTGTAGTCACATTATCATAGCTTACTGCAACATCAGACTCCCAAGCTGAAGCCATCCTCCTGCCTCAGCCTCCCAAGTAGGTGGGACTAAAGGAGTGTGCCACCACATCTGGCTAATTTTCTATTTTGTGTGTGTGTGTGTGTGGAGAGATGGGGTCTCACTGTTACTCGGAGTGCTCTTGAACTCCTAACCTCATGTTTTTCTTTTTTTTTCAATTTTTTATTTTAAATTATTAAAGGCACATATTAGTTATATATCTTTATAGAGTACACGAGATGTTTTGATACAGCCATACAATGTAAATTAATCAAATCAGGGTAATTGAGGTGTCTGTCATCTTTGGCATTAATCATTTCTTTGTGTTAGGAACATTCCAATTTCACCCTTTTAGTTATTTTAAAGTATATGCTTATTCTAGATTACAGTCACTTTGTTATGCTATCAAATATTGTTCATTCTATTTAACTACATTTTTGCACCCATTAAACATCCCCACTTTGTCCCTCCTCCCCACTCTCTTTCTCAGCCTCTAGTAGCCATCATTCTCCTCCCTGTCTCCATAACATCTGTGTCTCTTTAAAATTTCACTCTGACATTTTAGTGAGAACAGGCAAGGTTTGTCTTTCTGTGCTTCATTTATTTCACTTAACATAATGTTCTTCCAGTTTCATCTATCTTTTTGCAAACAGCAGGATTTCATTCTTTTGTGGCTATATAATATTCCATTGTATATAAGTACCACAATTTTCTTATCCATTCATTCATTGATAACACTTAGGTTGATTCCATGTCGAGGCTATTGTGAATGGTGTGAAAATGAACATGAGTGTGCAGGTATCACTTAGATATATTGATTTCCCTTCCTTTGGATATATAACCAGCAGTGGGATTGCTGGGTCATGTGGTAATACAATTTTCAGTTTCTGAGGAACCTCCATACTGGTCTCCATAGTGGTAAAATTAATTTACACTGCCAACAACAGTGTATGAGGGTTTCCATTTCTCCACATCCTCGGAGGCATTCATTATATCCTGGTCTTTTTGATAAAAGCCATTTTAACTGAGGTGAGATGATATCTCATGGTAGTTTTGATTTGCATTTCCCTGATGATTAATGGTATTGAGCATTTTTTTATATTCCTATTGTATATCTTCTTTTGAGAAATATCTATTCATTTCTTCAGTCCATTTTTAATTAGATTATTTGAGATTTTCCTATTGAGTTGTTGAAATAGAGCATCTCTTTCTAAAAATCAGCATTTTCATTCAAGAAGTATATTCTCCCCAGAATGGAAAGCTGTTTTATCCTCTAGTACTTCTGTGCAAAAAATAAAACCCAGAAAGGAAAGCATTGAGTGAGTTATGGCATCTGTACAGGTAATTGACTTCAAGGTAGAGAGTTGTGTATGTACTGAAGAATCTATTTTTTCTCTTCTTCATTGCAAAAAATTATAAAATACAAATGATAGATTACATCACAATTCATAGATGAGAAAATTAAAGCATAGATGTGCTAAGGATCAACTGAAATTTTGTCTGCATTCTTGATGATAGAAAGAAGATTAGCTTGCCAAATGAATTCATAGGTTTCTTTGTATAGTCAGAGAGAACTGCAAAATAAAAAGGCAGATAACCAGAACCCGTACTGAGATGTTTAAGGCCAAAAACTGGAAACTCAGAGCCCAGAATCAAATCTAAATGCAAGGAGAGACAGAAATAAATAAGGAATGCACCAGGGTGAGGCAGAAACCGAACAGAATCAGATGCAATCAGCAGATAAACAATAAACAAATGCAGGAGAAGAACCCAAAACAAGTCTCAATCCAGAGAGTGAGAAAGTATATTTATACCTTTTAGGGGAGTGGGCATGGGAGAGTTATTCAGCCTAAAAACTTATTAAAATTGAATGCTAAATCTAGATTTGATTTTTCTCTAGCTCCTGGTTGAATTTGCTCTTCCTTTTTTCCAAATCCTTGTTTTCCAAATCTATTTCAAAAGACTGTGGCACATTGTTCCTGATAAATAAGAAAAGTGCATTCATGTTAGAACTTACCCTTAGAAATTTATCTCTTACTCTTTGTCCAAATCAATAAAATTTAGAAGCAAATTGTCATAGTGACTAATCTCCCTTTCTCAAGTAAAGGTAATTTATAGTATATTTGTGAGCCATGTTAAATTCTTTATGTTCAAAATGCCATATGAATTAAGGATATTAATCTTTTAAGTGAATGCACTTAGAGGATGCACAATAAAGAGCTATTTGCAAAGATACATAAAATTACTCTGTATATTCTCTCCCCAACTCCCATGGCCTTCTACCACACATTTACTCATTCTCCATCCCCCACTTTACCTGGTTAATTCAAATGTAACAAAAGCATTATCCAGGAACAAATTTTCCTTTATATTTTATACTAAATCATTCTCATACTTTTATAAAGGTAATAGGTTATATATTATATTGAGAGACATGTGTTTTTAAGACTTTCTTTGTACCAGAAATTGCTAGTTGTTGATAGTTGCTTTGTGTTATAAATTACCATAGTATGTTGTTATTTTTTAAATGAGATAATTATTTCTTTTTATTTGTTATTTCAGATTAATGTGAGGGTACGACGTTTGCATTTGTTATGTAAAGTTCCTGTTGTAGTTGTGTCCTGCACCCAGGAGGTGTGCCATATACCCTTACATTGTGGCCATTAAGTAGAAACACACCAATCCCCCTACCTCCGTTCCTCTCCCCCCTTCCTCCTCTCCTGTCCTCCTAATTTGAATTGAACTGTGTTTTTCTCTTATGTTGGTATATATTAGACCATTTGCTGGCTTCATATTAGTGTTGAGTACATTGGATACTTGATTTTCCATTCTTGTAAACTTTACTAACGAAAATGTATTTCATCTCTATCCATGTTAAAACAAAAGATATAAAGTCTCCATCTTTTCTATAGTATTCCATGGTATACATATACCACAGTCTATTAAACCACTCATGAGTTGATGGGTGCAGGTTGTTTCTACATCTTGACAATTGTAAATTGAGCTGTAATAAACAATCTATTGCCAATGTCCTTATGATAATTTTTTTTTTTCTTCTGGGTAGATGCCTAGTAGTGGGATTGCAGGATCAAATGGGATGTCTAATTTGAGTTCTTTGAGGACTCTCCATACATCCTTCCAAAAAGATTGTATTCCTTTGCAGTCCCACCAGCAGTATAAAAGTTTTCCCTTAGCTCCTTATCCACACCAGCATCTGCAGCTTTGAAACATGATGTGGGCTATTCTCATTGGGGTTAGGTGATATCTGAGGGTGGTTTTGATTTGCATTTCTCTGGTGATCGGGGATGATAAGCATTTTTTCAAATGTTGGTTAGCCAATCATGTGTCTTCATCAAACAAGATTCTGTTCATATCTCTTGCCCCGAGGCGGGCGGGATTTTTTACTCTTCTTCTGTTGATTAATTTGAGTTCTCTATGGATTCTAATTATCAACTCTTTGTCAGATGGATACCCTGCAAAATCTTTTCCTATTGTTGTCCTGATGTTGTCTTTTTGCTTTACTTATTGTGTCCTTAGCTGTACAGTCCCTTTTCAGCTTAATTAAGTCCCATTTGTTAATTTTTGTTATTGCAAAGGCCCCTGAAGTCTTTGTCATAGAGTCTTTCCCTAATACAACATCATCAAGAGTTTTCCTCACACTTTCTCCAAAGATGTTTATCATTTTGTGTCTTAGATTTAAGTCTCTTATCCATCTTGAGTCAATTTTTGTAAAGGGTGAAAGTCATGGGTCAAGTTTCATTTTACATGTGGTTATCCAGTTCTCCCAGCACCATTTGTTAATAGGGATTCTTTTCCCCACTGTATGCTTTTGTTTGGTTTATAAAGGATCCGATGGCAAATAGAGAATGGTTTCATCTCTTGGTTTTCTATTCTGTTCCATATGATTATATCTCTATATTTGTGCCAATACCATGCTGTTTTGATTACTGTGGACTTGTAATATAGCCTGCAGTCTGGTAGGGTGATGCCTCTGACTTTGTTTTTATTATTAAGAATAGCCTTAGCTATATGGTTTATTTTCTGGTTCCATACAAAAGGAAGTACTATTTTTTCCAGTTATTCAAAATACAACAAAATATGATGTTGATATTTTAATGGGGATTGCATTGTATCTATAGATTGCTTTGGGTAGCATAGACATTTTGACAATGTCGATTCTTCCCAGCCAAGAGCATGGTATGTTCTTTCATTTGTTAGTGTCTTCTGCAATTTCTTTTCTTAGGGTTTCATTATTCTCTTTGAAAAGATCTTTCACCTCTTTTGTTAGATATATTCCTAAGTATTTCATTTTCTTTGAATCTACTATGAAAGGAATTGTGTCCTTGATTTGATTATCAATTTGGCTGTTCTTGGCATATACAAAGGCTACTGATTTGTGGACATTGATTTTTATACCCTGAGACATTACTGTATTTCCCGATGACTTCTAGGAGTTTTATGGATGAGTCTCTGGGGTTTTCTAAGTATAAGATCATATCATCAGCAAAAAAAGTTTGACTTCCTCTGCCCCCATTTGGATGCACTTTATGTCCTTCTCTTGCCTGATTGCATTGACTAGAACTTCCAGAACTATGCTGAACAATAGTGGCAATAGTGGACATCCTTGTCTGGTTCCAGTTCTAACTGGAAAAGCTTTCTGTTTTATACCATTCAGTATGATGTTAGCTATGGGTTTGTCATAGATGGCTTTAATCTCCTTAAGAAATGTGCCATAGGTGGCACATTTTCTTATTTTCTTTTTGTCAAATGCTTTTTCTGCATCTATTGAAAGGATCATATGGTCTTTGTTTTTGCTTCTGTTGATATGGTATGTTACATTTATGGATATACATGTGTTAAACCAACCTTGCATTGCTTGAATGAAGCCTACTTGATCATGATGTATAATTTTTTTAATGAGTAACTGCAATCTATTAGCTAAGATTTTGTAGAGTATTTTTGCATTGATATTTATTAGTGAAATTGGTCTATAGTTCTCCTTTTTGGCTGGGTCCTTTCCTGGTTTTTGGAATCAAGGTGATGTTTGCTTCATAGAACATGTTGGGGAAGGTTCCTTTCTTCTCAATGTCTTGAAGTAGGTTCTTCAGTATAGGTACAAGCTCATCTTTGAAGGTGTGATAGAATTCTGATGTGACGCCATCTGGTCTTGGGCTTTTTTTATGTTGGAAGCTTTTATATTGTTTCCGAAATGTCAGTGCTTGATATTGGTCTATGCAAGAGATCTATTTCTTCCTGGTTAAGTCTAGGAAGATGGTGTGATTCAAGGAATTGGTTCATTTCCTCCACATTGTCAAATTTCTGGGCATCAAGTTTTAGTAATAGTCAGAAATAAACTCTTGTATCTCTGTGGTATCAGTCATATATCCCCCTTTTCTTTTCTGATGGAGGTTATTTAGGATTTTACTTTTCTACTTCTGGTTAACCTGGCCAATGGTTTATCAGTGTTATTTATCTTTTCAAAGAAACAACTTTTTGTTTCATTAATTTTCTGGATGACTCTTTTATTTTCAATTTAACTTATTTCTGATTTAATTTGGGTTGTTTCTTTTCTGCTGCTAGGTTTAGGATTGGATTGCTCTTTTTTTTCCATTTCTTCAAGATGATTCATTAGGTTATTGATGTGCTCTTATACTCTCTCTCTGTTTTTCGGATATACACATCTAATGTGATAAATTTTCCTCTTAGGACAGCTTTTGCAGTGTCCCACAGATATTTGATAGCTTGTGTCTTCATTGTTGTTATGCTCAAGTAAGTTAGTAATTTACTTTTTATCTCTTCCTTGACCCACCTGTCATTCAGCATAAGGTTGTTTAATTTCCATGCCTTTGTGTGGGGATGACAATTTTTGTTGGAGTTGAGTTCCACCCCTATAGTCTGTGGTCTGAGAAAATACAAGGTAAAATTTCCATTCTTTTGATTTTGTTGAAGTTTCATTTGTGTCCTAGGATATGATCTATTTTGGAGAATGTTCCATGGGCCAATGAGAAGAATGTATATTCTTTACCTTTGGGATGGAGTGTTCTATATAGGTCTATCAATCATAGTTGTTCTAGGGTCACATTTTTGTCCCTTGTACCTTTGTTTAGTTTCTGTTTAGAGGATCTGTCCAGTTCTGTAAAAGGAATAGTAGAGTCCCCTGCAGTTATGGTATTCTGAAATATCATATTGCTCAGACTAATTAAGAACTGTTTCTGGAATCTGGGTGCATTTACATTGGGTGCATAAATATTTTAGAATTGAAATGTCTTCTTGTTGTATTCTTCCCTTGACCAATATGAAGTGTACATCTTTGTCTTTTTTGACTTTAGTTTCTTTAAACCTACTTGTATCTGAAAATAAGTTTGCAACCCCTCTTTTCTTCTGATTTCCATTTGCCTAAAAAATTGCCTTCCATCCCTTAACTCTGAGTTTTAATTTGTCCTATGAAGCTAGGTGTGTTTCCTGCCAACAGCACATAGATGGCTTGTGCTTTTTTTTATCCAATTAGACAGCCTATGCCTCTTCAGTGGAGAATTCAAGCCATTAACATTTATTGAGATAATTATAAGTGTGGTGGAGTTCTATTCATCTTATTTTGTGAAAGTATTCATCTTATTTTGTGAACGTCTATTGCTTAGTTTTATCTTTTGCATCGTTATGGAAGCTAGGCTTCCTTTAGTTTCAGGGTGTTTACTTTGCTGGTGGTCCATTGTGGTGGGCAGTGTACAGAATTGTTCAAAGTATTTCCTGTAGAGCAAACTTCCTGTAACAAACTTCCTCAGTGTTTGCATATCAGTAAATTATTTGATTTATCTGTCAATTTTAAAGCTTAGCTTAACAGGATATAGAATTCTGGGCTGAAAATTATTTTAAGTAGATTAAAGGTAGATGACCATTGTCTTCTGGCTTAAAAATTTCATTTGAGAAGTCTGCAGTTATCCTGATGGATTTTCCCCTGTAGGTCAATTGGTGCTTACTCTTGATAGCTTGCAGCATCTTTTCTTTTGCCTTGACTTTGGACAGGTTCATGACAATGTGTCTTAGAGAAGCTTGATTTCAGTTGAGATGACCTGGGGTCTAATACTCCTCTGAAAGGAGTGTGTCAGAATCTTTGATGATATTTGGGAAATGCTCATTTATGATATCCTCTAGTAGGGCTTCCATTCCTCTGGGGCCTTCTTCTTCCCCTTCTGGGATACCTATAACTCATATGTTTGAATGCTTATGAAGTCCCATAATTCTGTCAGAGAACCTCTGCTTTATCTCTCTTTTTTCTGTCTCTTTAACTGCCTGAGTTAGCTCAAGAGCTTTATCCTCTACCTCTGAGAGTCTTTCTTCTGCATGGTCTAATCTGTTATTGATACTTTCCACTGCATCTTTAAGTTCCCTGATTGACTGCCTCAGTTCCTTAAGCTCTCTTCTATTCTTTGTATATTCTTTGTATCATTCATCTCTTGTTTGATTTTCTTTTTGTATTTCCTTTTGGTTATTTTCCACTTTCTCAGTAATTTCCTTTACTGTTTTTAACCACCCATATTTTAAATTCCTTTTCTGTCATTTCTGACATTTTTTTATAGGTGGAATCTTCTGCAGTAGCTACCTCATGATCCATTGGGTTGGGGTAGGAGTTGCTCTGTTCTGGTATTTCACGATGCCAGAATTTCTCTTCTGTTTCTTCCTCATGAATGTTTTCTTTTGTCTGTTTCTTTGCCCTACTTTTTCCTTTCACTTCCTCCTCCTCTTTAAGTTACTGTGCCTCTGACCTAAGGTATTGAAGTGTCCTTTTGGTCAAAGATTAAAAGGAAGAGAAGAGTGAAGAGCAAAATGGGATAAGAAAGAAGAAAGAGAAAGGAAAGGGGGTGAGTAAAAGGGAAGATTGACAGAAAGAAGAGAGGAACAGAAAGAGAGAAACAAGTAATAGTTGTGTACAGTATGGTACTTTGACCTTTACAAGCAAATCCCAACCTCTGGAGTGTCTGGGTTAGGTGGGTACCTTGATGTCTGCACCTTTTTGCAAGCCTGAGCAGACACAGGACCCCACCTCTACCAAATAGAAAAGAAAAACAAAGATAAATAAGTCAAACCAAAACAAAGGAAAAACTTCGAGGGATAAAATTGAAGGGAAAAACAAATAACAGGAGCAGAAAAACTAGCAAAAATGAAGCCATTATTATTAAAGAAGGCAACAATGAAAACTTATATTTACATGGGAAAAATGAAGAAAAAAGGAAAATCTAGGAAAAATAAAATAAAATAAATTTTTAAAGAAAAAACTATATATATATATCTTGCTGAATATTGCCAGGGCAACAGGTGATCTTCAGAGGTATGAGATGCTAATCATAGTACAGCTGGTTAAGTTGGAGACTGGAAGCCTCTCCTGACTTCTTTGCCCTCAAACACTGAATCTCTCTGCAGCCTGCTTAATAGTTACACCTTGACCTTTCCAAACCATGTCCTTTCCCAATGGCTTTCCCAGGAAAATGTGTGTCACTTGGCTCACTCCAGAAGTGGCTGCCCCTTTATCAGGTGCACCAGAACTAGCCTCGCTATAGGACCCTGAAGGCTGAGCCTGCAAGGTGGCTATCCCACTGGCTGTACCCAGCCTGCAGCCAAACAATGAAAGCTCCATTCTGCCTGAGGGGCTCAGCCCTAGCCTCTGAGTGCTATTCAAAGTCACTTGCTGTCTTGCCCAAGGTCTCCCAAAGTAACTCAATCGAGTACCCAAGTCCAAAAAAAAAAAAAACCCACAGGGAAGGCCTTCCCTGTCTTCAAACTCCCACTGCTGCCATAGCTGCTGCCACTGCAGCCAGCCAGCCTCAGACCCTTTGCAAACACTTGCTGCTTCTCCACTGCTGTCGTCCTCCTCTTGTGGTCCTAAAGTCTGAGCCCCTGAAGGGATATTTCTGAGTAGAGCCCACAAGCTAGAGCTGCCAGGAATTTTCTATCCCCAATCTAGTCCCCTAGTTTGCAAAGCAGCTATCTCTAGTCACCTTGCTCCACCACCACATAAAATATTTTTGATTATGATACTCTCTCAAAATAATCGCCACAACATTCCATGCATTTTGCATTCTTATAAACCATTTTTGAAAACACTATTTCCACTCATTTTCTTTGAGTGTTGTAAGCTCATTTTTGTATGTATGAACAACTTATTCAGAGTTGGAGAATCTTCCTCTGAGCATGTAACTTCTTTACTTCAGGGAACAGAAAAAAATCACATGGGCCAGATCAGGAGCATAGGGTGGATGAATTATATATTTAACTTCTGTGAACTCTAGGAACTGAATGGTAAAGTTGTCTGTGTAGGTGAACTCATTGTCATGGTATAATATGGTCCCCCACAGTTCTGTCTGTGGCCACCATTCTTGAAGCTTCCTGAAAACTTTTAGTAGGCATACTGCTGTATACTACTGAGCATTAACAGTCCTTTGTTCCTCCAAAGGAACAATTGTGACATAGTCACTTTTGGAAAAGAAAGTTGCCACCATTTTCTTTCTGACATTTGGAGGCTGCTTCACTTTTGTTGATAGATTTTCATCAGGAAGAATCCTCACTGTTGAGTGACACTAATTCTCTGGATCAAACTGGTAAATCCAAGTTTTATCACCAGTAAGGATGTCAGTGATCCATCTAGACTTGCCATTGGAAAATCTGACCCGTTTCTTCACACCATTCAGCATGGATGCTCTTTTACACATCTGTAAATTGTCAGGCACCTATCAGGATGAAACTTTCCTGACTCAAAGATAATTGTGCGAGATTTTGGACACTTCTGGCATTCAAATCTGTAGTGTTGCTTCAGTGTCCTAAAACATTACTTATTCAGTTGTTTTCGCTAACTTTTTTTTCCATAGTGGTGATGTTTTCCTCAGTCACTGTGATCACTGGATGCCCACTCCTCTCCTCATCTTTTAATGAAGTTTGGCCTCTTCTGAATTCTTAAAATCATTGAAAAAGTGTCACACAGGAAGGAGTAAGGTTCCCGCAACCCTGCTGCAAGCACTCAAAAGGCTTTGAGATTCATTTAACCCACTTTTAAAATTGTAGAAAATCATCTCACAAAAGTGCTGTCTTCCTCGCCCATAGTTGATGCCAACTGAGTGTCGGGCAGACAGAAACAAATGCGGCAACACCAAAAGCTGAACAACTCGAAACTTGCACCAGTGACTCAGAAAGGACACCATTGTTGACTGTATTTCTTGGAAGTGAAATAATGGACCATAACACAGTCTGTCTCAAAATCTTCTTAGTGACCTTCATATTTGAAGCAAGATTTTAAAATTGTTTTGATGCTTCTGTAAAAAGGAATAATATTCTTAACATTATAAATGTTAAGAAAGAGAAAGGATTGTTTCCTCATGGAATATTTAATAGCTTTCCAACAAAAAGTAAATGCATAAGCATTTCAACAAATGAATTTTCAATTTTCCACTATACCTTAGTTTTTTCAATTCCACCAAGAATTTTAAAGTCTGCATTCAAAATGTACTTAATAAAACATTTTAAGATTTTTGCCCTTTTAAAGACCATATAATTTCTAGAAGATGGTCATATACCATCATGTAAAATTATTGTATAGAATAAAATCTTAGCGCTCTCATTTATAATAGAAAGAATTCAACATCAATATTGACCTACTTTTTTCTTTTTCTCAACTAGGTTTTTTTTATTGGTTTTGTTTTGTTTTGTTTTACTTTTTTCTCTTTTTTGGCAAGAAAATGCGTGTCTCACACCAGGATATGAAGCCAGAATTTTATTGTAACTTATTAAAGGGGAGAAATTCTTTCATTCTTTCTTGCTTTGTCTCTGTGATCTGACTATAAAGTTGAATCATATCAACAACCAGCAGATGGAGAAAAAGAAAACCCTAAGAAGCTAGGATATAAACACTAGGTTTATTCCAGAACTTGCAAGATTTTCAAGATTTTGTTAAAGCTTCTCTAAACTGTATGGTCTTTTAGTAATAAATTCATAACTTAGGGTAGAAAAGAAGGACACAGAATTTCAAGTTGAGGCCTATTTATTATATCAGATGATTTCATCATTCATTTACTCTTAATGAAAGAACTATTTTTGGTTCTCTGAACTCCTAATTTATCTCAGTCCAAAGAAATAACTCCATTCCATTCAGGAGTAGAAAACTTTTTTTTTCTCCCTCCACTAGTATTATGATTCTCTTTTTTTTTTTTTTTGTAGAGACAGAGTCTCACTTTATCACCCTGGGTAGAGTGCCGTGGCATCACATAGCTCACAGCAACCTCCAGCTCTTGGGGTTAAGCTATTCCCTTGCCTCAGCCTCCCTAGTAGCTGGGACTACAGGCGCCTGCCACAGCGCCCAGCTATTTTTTTGTTTTGCAGTTCGGCCGAGGCCGGGCTTGAACCCGCCATCTTCGGTTTATGGGGCCGGCGCCCTACTCGCTGAGCCACAGGAGCCGCCCAAGAAATCTTTGTTTAATCTTGTTTTTGTTCCTCTGTTCATCATGTGTACTTTTTTATTTATTTTTTTTTTACCATCTGCCTGTTTTTAAGAAGTTTTTTTTATCATCAGTTTTGGGCAATTTATTTGTGACATGCTCATTTTGCTCCTATATTTGACTTTGCTTCTAGACCTCCTATAATTACTTTACTCACAATGGTGTTTTATTTTAAATACGTGAAGATAGTTACAATAGCTATTTTAATCCCTATGCTTGCTAGTGTCATCATCTCTGTCATTTCCGATCTTTATCAATCCCCTTCCTATTGTTTATAGTTCACATTTTTCTGCTTTTTGGCATGCTCAGTAATTTTGTGTGAGATGCTGGTCATTGTTTCAACAGGTGGGTGATTTACTTGAAGATCCGTTTGACATCTTTGAGCCCCTTTTAAACAGGTGAACTGCATCTAGAACAGTAACTCTAGAATACCAGTGTTTCTATTAATTTTTTTCAAGACAGTTTCACTTTGTTGCCCGGGTTAGAGTACAAGTGGTATCATCATAGCTCACTGTAATTTCAAACTCCTGGGCTCAAGAGATCCTCCTATCTTAGCTTCCTGGGTAGCTGGGTCTATAGATATGCACCACCATGCCTGGATGATTTTTCTGTTTTTTATATAGATGAGGTCTTGCTATAGTGCTTAGGCTGTTCTCAAACTCCTTCCTGCAAGTGATCCTTCTGCCTCAGCCTCTCAAGATACTAGGATTACAGGCATGAGCCTCCCCATCTGGCCTTTATTTTTATTTTTCTCTTGGTTTCAGTTGTTTCTATTTCCTGATATACTTTATAATTTTTGATTGAATGAGAACATTGTATGTAAGAAAATTATAGAGAATAACATAGGGGCTTGAGTACTTTCCCTTCCTTCACAGAGGATTTGAAGTTGCTTCTGACACAGGTTTGAATTGAGCTGGTTCAAAGTAGGATTTCAGTGTACATGAAGGCTAATCTTTTAATTTGGCTTATCTATCAATGTGTATTTCAGGGAACCTAACTAAATGCCTGGCATGGTTATCAGAGATTCTGCTCCTTGATGAGTCCCAAGATCCAATTTTTATCTCTCTAGTAATAGGAAACTGCCCTAAAGTTTTGCTGTACTTCTTAGAATCTTTTATGGTCTGAATTGTGTTTCCTTCCAAATTCATGCTGAAGTCTTAAATCCCAGTACTTTGGAATGTGACTGTATTTGGAGATAAGGTCCTTAACACAGTACTTAAGTTAAAATGAGGTCATGCTGGTGTCCTTATAGAAAGATAGATTAGAATACATTAATGTACAGAGTGAAGATAATGTAAAGGCACAGACGAAAACTGCCATGTAGAAGCCAAGGAGGGAGGCCTCAGAAGAAACCAACCCTGCCAATAGCTTGCTCTCCTATCTTTATTCTCCAGAATTGTGAGAAAATAAATTTCTGTAATTTAAGTCTGGGTTATGTTATTATGACAGTCCTAGTAAACTAAGATAGGAACTAATCAATCAGCACACATCTCTACATTTGATAGTAAAACTCAATGAAAAGAAAGCAGGTGGGAGGAATAAAGAGGGGAAGAGTACCTTCACACCTAATGGGTACAGTGTACCCCGTCTGGGTGATGGGTACCTTTACAACTTTGACTTGAACTGTAAAAATGCAATTCATATAACTAAACCACTTGTACCGCCATAATATTTTTTTAAAAATAAAAAGAATAATAGTCACTGCCAGTTATTTTTCTCCATTCATTTCTTGACTGACAGGAGTTTATTGGCTAGGAATTTCCTTAAGAAGGGTTCATAGAAGTCACAATATTTGTCTATTCCCCTTATACTTAAATGACAGTTTGGTTGGATACAGAAATCATGGGTCATGTATTATTCTCCTGGATTCTTTGTAAGTATTACAGCTCTACGTTCCAGTATCAAATATTGTTGTGAAAGATAAAGCTGATTTAATTTTTCCCCTTTTTATTAGGTATGGGAAAGGATGTGCTATTGTAAGAAAGTACAAAATATAAGGAGTTAAATAAGATTGAATTCTGTATCTCTCTCATATACCAGTCTGGCTGGTCTGAGTTATCAGAGCAACTGCTGGGTAAGATCATCTAGAAAGCATCCTCCATATTGTTACCCTACCACTCCCTAGGACATTTTCTGATCTCCAAGATCAAAAGTTGATGTTGGCTCGGCGTCTGTGGTTCAACGGGCTAAGGTGCCAGCCACGTACACCTGGGCTGGCGGGTTCGAATCCAGCCCAGGCCCACCAAATAACAATGATGGCTGCAATCAAAAAATGGCCAGGGGTTGTGGCAGGCGCCTGTAGTCCCAGCTACGTGGGAGGCGGAGGCAAGAGAGTCTCTTCAGCCCAGGAATTGAAGGTGACAGCTTGAGGCTCTGTCTCAAAAAAAAAAGTCGATGTCGATAGCCAGCTGTTGTGGTGGGTGCCTGTAGTCCCAGCTACTTGGGAGACTGAGGCAAGAGAATTGCCTAAGCCCAGGAGTTGGAGGTTGCTGTGAGCTGTGTGACGCCACATCACTCTACCAAGGGTGATAAAGTGAGACTCTGTCTCTACCAAAAAAAAAAAAAGTGGGATTTTGGCACATCTACATATTTCTACACTCTAGCTTACAAAAGTAGGAGAGAAAAATACAAACAAAGCAGTTTTCTTTCAATTGCAAATGACTTTAGTGCATATCCAGTGGTTCAGGATGTAGTCATACAGCCATCCTACTTGAAGTGAAAGTTAGGAAATACAGTGTATACTGGGTGGCCAGATAGTCAGAATTAAGAGAAAATTTAGGAGGAACAAGTAGAGCTCTACCTTTACCTAATGCCCAAAGTTGTTTTTTTAATCTTTGAAGTCTAGTACTATCACTAAGATACGTAGTATGTTTCAGTGTTGATAATATTACATGAGGTTTTTTATTGGGTGGTGGTATCAATTTCCAGTTTAAGCCATAGATTCAAGTCTCATAATTCTTTAAAATTATGTCTCAAAATTTTCTTTTATGTTTTGTTTTTGTTGCACCCCCCCTTTGGTCTGGTCTCCATATCTATCATTTTGTTTGCTTTTCTTAATCCTGTTCTTCTGTCCCTTCATTTCAGTGATGGCTTTTTGTGCTGCTTAATGTGGCCTTGATTTCTTGGATGGATTTAGTTTTTCTTCTATTTATTTCTCAAGTCTGCCAGCTCATGTTTCATCTCCTCCAGTTTTCTGCTTTGAGCTTTTGATTCATTAGGTGCCTCATACTCATGACCTTATATTTGGTCATGATTTTTATCTGAGCAGTGGCAATATTTTTCTGGTGTTCATCACCTTGTTTTTCTCACATTTTTCTTTCTCTTCCTGAAAGTAACTTTGCATAGAAACTTGGCTGGTTATTTTCTTCCTTGTTACTTTTGTGAATAAGGTGAATTCTTAAAGTTATTTGCAAGTGGTTCCTTCAGTGGAGGGAACAGTGTTCCAAGCAAGCAGTAACTTTCCTTCACAACAAAGCTTCTTATGATACAGCGTGTGTGTGTGTGTGTGTGTGTGTGTGTGTGAATTGTGTTACCCTTCATTTCTCCCTTGTTCAAGGAAATTAGTAGTTGCTAGACTTCTCATAATTCAAGATCCTTTTCCTTCACCCTTACCCTTCTTCAATAATACATTGTTTCTCTCAAAGATGTGAGAGAAATTTGGTAGCCCCATCTCTCCTGCCCATTCTGTGGGTCAAAGAAGATCCTGAGAAGCTCCCACTAAAGATAGATTATTCTGTTCCCATTGGTCCAGACAAGGCTGTGGTTGCCCCTCATGTTAAGCCATATACTTTGAATAACTGTGCTCTGCCTGATTTATTTAGCTCTTCAGACACAGATGTCTCTTTAGTTATTTTCCTGCACCCTTGTTTGACTTTCCCTGTAGGCAGCTATTCCTTGAATGTTACAGTTTAAGGTTACAGGTATCTCCTAAGTTGATCAAAAATTGTTTTCTCTTTTTTCAGTTTTTATTGTTTTGAGTGATTCCTTAAAGAAAATTGTATTGAGTCGTATTTAGTCTGGCAATTTCAGATCAGGTGCCACAAATATTCATTTAGAGAAATCCTTTATTATTTTGTTAGAATTAGTTTCCCTAAGTGGTAAGTTTACAAAATTTTAAGAATTCTAATCTGCTTTTAAAAAGGGTTATAAAAATCTCTGCCCTTCTTCCCATGTATGAGAATATATGAGAGTTTCTATTTTCCTATACCCTTGCTAACACATATCTAGAGCTTTGCCTATTTAATATTGTAACATGGTACGGCTCTTAACTACCATTTTTAATTGTTAGGTGACAAATAATTATATCTTCTTTTGAGAATTTTCTATCATTGTTGTTCAGTGATTTTTGTTTTCTTTGGTTCCTTTGTCAACTTATTATGGAATGACATTAGCTTTTTCTTAAAGGTATGTTGCATATTTTTTTCTCGGCCATTTATAAGTTTTATTTTTATTTTTCATATATTCCTTTACCAAATAAAAATTGTTATTATTTTTTTTCTTAAGATAAAGGCTCACTATGTCATCCTTGGTAGAGTGCTGTGTCATCACAGTTCATATCAACCTCGAACTTTTGGGCTTAAGTGATTCTCTTGCCTCAGCCTCCTAAGAAACTGGAACTACAGGTGCCCATCACAATGCCCAGCTATTTTTTTTGGTAGTTGTCATTGTTGTTTAGCTGGCCTGGGTCAGGTTTGAATCTGCCAGCCCCGGTGTATGTGGCCAGCACCCTAACCACTGAGTATGGGTTCCAAGCCAATAAAGATTGTCTTTATAGCAAGTTTAATATTTTCTCATGTAGCTTCTACCATAGGACCTTTTTATACATATTTACCATACTGAGATTATGCATCCACATATATGTGGATCTATATAAAAAATATGATCTATAACACTAAGGGAATATATATATAAAATAAGTCTAATGAATCTCTAATAAGTCTGGAATTTGTTTTGAATGCGGTATAAAGTTCTATTTAGCTTATTTTCTGCAAAATTTTAAGTTATGTATTTCATCACCATTTATGGATAATTTATTCTTCCCCATTTAAGAGGCCACTATTAACACATTACTCTTATGTTTATACAGAAACGTATCTAACCTTTAAATTTTATCATTTACTTGTTTTTATGGCATCACTACAATATTAACTATCATTTTATGTATCAAACATTTTATTTTCTGGAAGGGCAAAGTCCTATTATTACTATAATTTTCAAAATCTCTTACTTAGTTTCATGTGTTATTCTTCCAGATGAACTTTGGAATCATTTGTTAAGTTTCCAAAAATAAATCCTCAAACCCACTGGATTGGACTGGGATTTATACTGAGTTTATTTATTTATTTGAGAAGAATTGACATCTTGACAATATTAAGTCTTCTTAAATGGTAACATGATATAGTTCTCCATGTAGACAAGTTTTCTTTTATGTTCTTCAATAACAATGTGTGGTTTTCTTCACAGAGGTTCTGCACATTTCTCATGACTTTAACTCTTAGGTGATATATATTGTTTTGCTATTATGAGTATAATTTATTTCTAACTCATTATTTCTGGAATGTGGAAAAATGTTGAGCTTTATTTTGTAATTGCTACTTTACTAATATTTCTTGTAAATCCTAGTTGCATTCAGATTATTCTTTTGAATTTATGCCTAGATAATGATTCCATCTGCAAATAAGCTTAGTTTTTCCTCCTATTTTCCAGTATTCATACTCCTTAATGGTTTTCGTATCCAATTGGATTGGTCAGCTTTCCCAGAACAACGTTAATTAACAATAGAGCTCGCAGGCATGCTTGTTCTTGATTATAGTAGAACACATCTATTATTTTACTGTTAAAACAGATTTTTTTTTATAGACTACATGCAGCTGGGTTTGTACAAGTATTTTACTTTTTATTTTCTCCTCTAACAATCACCATATTTTAATTAGTGTGTGCATCATTTTCCGTTAATGTAACTATCAATAAGGTTGCGTTTAGTTCTACCTTTGTGTTATTATTATGCTTATTCTCTTTGGGTTTATTTCATCTTTTTTTCTTTCCCTTTGTTTGGGTAATCCATTTTTGACTTATCTATTGGCTTATTTTCTATATCTCTTTAATTTTTTTTTCTTTAGTGCTTGCTCTAGAGATTATGTTATCTATATATAACCTTAATGTTAATGTTGTTCCAGTTCCAGTACAATGCAGAAGCAAAATTTGGAGCCACATAAAGTTTCGGGCAAAGGAGTGAAATTAAACTGATGATTCACTATTTTTTTTTTTTTTTTTTTGAGACAGTCTCACTCTGTACCCCTAGGTAAAGTGCTGTTGCATCATATCTCACAGCAACCTCAAAATCTTGGGCTCAGGCAATTCTCTTGCCTCAGCCTCCCAAGAAGCTGGGAAAATAGTCACCCGCCACGATACCTGGCTATTTTTAGAGATGGGATTTTACTCTTGCTTTTGCTCAGGGTGGTCTTGAACTCCTGAGCTCAAGCAACCCACATGCCTTGTCCTTCCAGAGTGCTAAGATTTCAGGTGTGAACCATCAAGTCTGGCCCTAAACTGATATTTTAACAAGTAACTTTGTTGCTCTGTAGAGAATACATTTTAAAGGTATAAAGGCTATAGCTGGGAGACTATTGCAAATACACAGGAATTTCCTTCTAAAACCAAAACTTTTAGAAAGTATGGGAAAAAGTATGAATTGTGTCAAATGCTTTTTCTGCTTCTGTTGAAGTAATTATTGAGGTGATTGTTTTATTTGGTTAATGTGATGCATTATGTTGATGTAGATTTGAATGCCAAACCAACCTTGCACTCCTGAGATAAACTCTACTTGGTCATGAGGTACTACTATCCTTTTTATACAGTTTTGGATTTGATATGTTAATATTTTGTCAAAGAATTTTGAGACTATGTTCATGAGGGATAGGGGTCTGTAATTTTCATGTTTTGCAAAGTTCTTGTCTCATCTATTATGTCATGCTGATCTCATATAATGAGTTTCTTCCTCTTCTATGTTCTGAAAGATCTTATGTTAGACTGGTAGCAATTCCTCCTTGAAAGTTTGAAAGAATTTACCAGTGAAGCCATCTGGGCCTGGAGTTTATTTTACATGAAGAATTTTTTTCATTCTCTCAGATTTCTTTTTTATAGCCTTATTAAAATTTAGTCAACAAATAAAAATTATATGTATTTATGATGTACAATGTGATGTTTTGATATATGTATACACTGTGTTGATATACGTATACATTGTGAAATGATTAAATCAAGCTAATTGACATATCTAGGACCTCACACACCAGTTTTTGTGGTAAGAACATTTAAGATTTACTCTCTTAGGAATTTAAGTATATCTTATTATTACTTTTATTTCAGTAGATTTAGAAGAACAAGTTTTGTTTTGTTACATGGATGAATTGTATAATGCTGAAGATAGGGCTTTTAGTGAACTTCTCACCAGAATAGTGTACATTGTACTTGATAGGTAGCTTTTTGTCCTTCAAGCCCCCACACCCTTCCCCCTTCTTGGTTTTCAATGTCCATTACGTGGCTTTATGACCATATGTATCCCTCATTTAGTTTCTACTTATAAGTGACAACATGTGGTGTTTGTTTTTATATTCCTGAGATACTTCACTTAGGAAAATGTTCCCTAGTTCTATTCCAGTTGCTGCAAAAGACATTATTTTCAGCTACTAAAGTAGCTGTACTTAAGTACTATTAAATATATATATTAGTAGTAGTATTTAGTACTATAAATATACATATTTAGTAGTATTTAGTACTATAAATATACGTATTTAGTAGTATTAAATATATGTATATTTATATATATTCAACGTTCTGCTAAGATAGGGGAAGAGTAGTGGTGGAGTGCATTGGTGATCTGGGAATCCTATTGATTCTTTGTCAGACTTTTAATCAGTTCACTCATTTTCAGCTACATAGTCATCTCCATAGTCTCTTCTGGAATACCTTAGGTTTCCAAACTCTGAGGCTCTCTTAAAGTTTGTAGCCCAAATTAGCTTCATTCTGTTCTTCCCTCATGGCCATTTCGTTTTCAGCTTTCTGTGGTCAGTTTTACTTATGCATCTGCTTCGTTTCTAAATTTAATTGCTTTTTATCACTTTTGTTACTCTCTTTATACCCGTGAGTTATCCTAACACAACTCCCTTAGTGCCGTTTTAGTGAGGTTTCAGGAGGAGTTAGTGAAGATTGAGTTCCGCTTTTTCTGTTTCACTATAAATTGGCTAGCTTTAGTTTTATTTTTATATAAGAATCATCTCTCTCGGCTTGGCGCCTGTGGCTCAGCAGGCTAAGGCGCCGGCCACATACACCTGAGCTTGCAGGTTGAATCCAGCCCCAGCCCACCAAACAACAATGACGGCTGCAACCAAAAAAAAAAAAAAAAAAAATGGCCAGGCATTGTGGCGGGTGCCTGTAGTCCCAGCTACTTGGGAGGCGGAGGCAAGAGACTCACTTGAGCCCAGGAATTGGAGGTTGCTGTGAACTGTGATGCCACAGCACTCTATCCAGGGTGCTAGCTTGAGGCTCTGTCTCAAAAAGAAAAAAAAAAAAATCACCTCTCTCTCTCTCATTTCAGAGCCTGCTCAACCTTAGACATGTCTTTTCAGCATAGACAATATTTCTTCTACTTTATCATTAATTACAATGTATGTTCTGTTTTCTCAAGCCACCTTTTCTGGGAACCTAATCGAGCCTCCCCTTGGCACAGCCAATCTCTCATTCTCTGTATCTCCCTAGCATTTTATAACCGTGCTGCTGAAGTGAGCATTCTTTTAGTAGTTGAATAATCTTCATGATTGCACTTATCATAGTGCTTTACCAGTTAAATTTTGTACTATATTCCTTCTCTGACTGCAAATTCCTTGAAGACATAAATCACATGTGTTTGGCACAATAGTGCAGGCAATAGATGACAGTGGACTAAGTGAAACAGGTAAATGGGATCCACAGAGCCAGATTTCTCATAAGGTAAATAAGCAGAGAGAAGAAATGAATAAAATGTTTTTGAAAATAGGGAAATTTGTCATAATAAATCAAGGACTATCTATGCTATAACTTAAGGTTTATTGAGAGCGATAAGGCAGGAGGAGGCATGAAAATGAGGGTTGAAGGGCATTTATCAGAGATCAATGAGGGAAAGGCTTTTACTGAGTAACAGGAACATGTGCATTGTGTTATGAGGACGAACCAGTAAATGACATTAGATAGGAAAACAGTCCTGTGTACAGAATACCATTTGATTCTGTTTGAATTATTTCATTCTAAATCGAGCTTTAAAATTCTTCTTGCTGTTTACATTCTCTTTTACTTAAGGAGGGGGCTGTGGTTTCACGTGAGACCTAATAGTTTTGGTGCCATTGGATAGTCCTCTAGTATTGAATACGACTGAGAATGGATGTACAGGGATTTCATGTGCAGTATTTCTGTTTTGATAGAAGAATGTATTGTTTTCCCTTCTATATGACATGTTAGGAAGGGGTTAGAGAAGGAGGTTTAAATGAAATACTCTCTAGGATTCCTATCTTAATTCATGGTACTTGTAATGATAATTTTAAAGAGAAAAAGCTTATTAGCTATTACCTACAAGATTTGAAATACAATGCTTATATTTGAAGTATAGAAAAGGATAATTATATGTAATATTTCAATAAGAATATTTTTGAGATAGATGATATGAGTTGGTGATAGATGATATGTATCGATAGACCCAAATTTACCCAAGAAAAATGCATTTTGTATGTACTTTTTTCAAAATATTAAATTCACAGTATAGTCATATTATTTCCTTCTTTATTACATTAAATTACAAAAGAATTCATTTAAAATATATATTCATTTCTGATTTTTTGTGAGGGATAGGTTCTAGGACCCCTCTTGATTGCCAAAATCCATGGATGCTCAAGTCCCTTACATATTGTAAGAGGACATGGTGTTTGTGTATAATCTAGGCACATCTTCTTATATATTTTAAATCATCCTTAGATTACTTATTATACCTAATACAATGTAAATGCTATGTAAATAGTTGTTATACTCTACTGTTTAGGAAATAATTTCAAAACAGATACAACCATTCATTTTTTTTCTCAATCCATAGATGCTGAACCCACAGATATCGAGGTCTGACTGTAGTTAAGTTATTTATGAAAGATAGCGTTAGTGTGAAAACTTGCTAATTAGCTTGAATTAGAACATTAAATTCAGGTGTATTCTCTGACTTGCCTCTCTCAATGACTAATAATTGTAGGTAGGGAATATCAGAAAGCAGCATGGATCTGGGTTCCCCATGTAAGAACATGCAACTTTAATCTGAAAACGTGAGAATATGGTGCCTGAGTGACCATGAAATGCAGAGTTGTTCAGTAGTTGGTTCCCAGTGTTGCAAGAAGGCAGTAATCACATATAATTCTAGCAACAAGTTAGCTACTACTATAATTTTGAACTAGGGATAAGTATAAATGATATTTTTTAATATCGGTAGCAACTATAGTTTGATATGAAAATATTGGTGATTTCTATTGGTTTATTGTTTTTATTTAAAATTGAGAAAAATGTTAGGTTAGAGTTTAGTAAAAAAAATAAAAAAGATGTAATTTTTTTCTCCCCACCCTTGATAATGAACCTCTCAAATTCTACCCTTGGGCCCTACATTAAGTACATTTGCCTTAGATTTTTTTTTTTTTTTTTTGAGACAGAGCCTCAAGCTGTTACCCTGGGTAGAGTACTGTGGCATCACTGCTCCCAGCAAACTCAAACTCCTGGACTCAAGTGATTCTCTTCCCTCAGCCTCCCAAGTAGTTGGAACTACAGGCGCCTGCCATAACGCCAGGCCATTTTTGGGTTTTAGTTGTCATTGTTGTTTGGCAGGCCCCAGCGGGATTCGAACCCACTAGCTCTGGTGTATATGACTAGTGCC